>JACBYM010000263.1:0-71486 GCA_013435755.1 Amphilophus citrinellus | reverse complement strand
CCGCATCCAGCCAGAAGTCGGCCAGCTTCAGCTGGCCGACTTCTGGCTGTCGTCAGGCTGGAAGTCCCCCTCCTTCTCCTGGGCGTATCTACTTTCCAGCATGAACACACCCCTTTCCCTCAATTGTAGACTGTCACCAAAAGGTGGCGCCTTCTTAACAAAAACGTTGAGTTCTGTGATTCAAAAAAGTTTTGGTGAAGTAGCAAGTTTTGAAAACCTAAAATAGATGCCTAAAATTTTTGTCAGTATGACCTTTCACACATTTCCATTGCGAATCACCAAAAGATTCCTTGTGTTTCACTTCATCTTTAACTAAATAAGTAAATAAATACAGTAGGTTAAAAAAGAAGCGGTGCTGCGCTGAGCCAACCCGGTCTCACGGCAGTTCGTGCAGTAGTCATGAAATTTAATCTATTGATTCGTGCTCATGAACACGAATTCCCTCTTTTTTTCGTGTTACTCGGCACGACTTCTAACCTGCCTGAAAGGCAGTGGGATAAAGTTTGTGCCTGTGAGCACGACTTCTAAGCTGCAGTATAAGCCGAATTTTTTTTTTTTTGCCCCTGTCCCCTTTTTTTCCCCCCTTTTCTTTTGAACTGGAAGCTCAGAAGCTGAATTATGCCTTTAATTGCGATCCTTAACCGCCACTTTTCCTTTTGACATGAATTTCTCCTTGTTTCATTTAATGTGGGGTGCTGCTTATGGTTGTAACGACGACAATTGTGGGGCTTTTTAGGTTTAAATTTATATTTACGTGTTTATGGTTAGTGCTATATTCGGTGTCCAATTTTTTCTTTGAGTTCCGTGGTCTGAAGCTGTTTTTTCTTCTGTGTTAGATCCATGAACTAACGATGAATAAATAAATGAACTACAGTACCCATGACCCCCATCGGCCGTGACCATGGTCACGCGTATTCCCGTTGCTGTCCAGGTAAATTGCATGACTGCCAGTTCACCCGCTTCGGATGTTATCAGGTAATTACTGACTTTATTAGCGGTTTTTAGGCCCGTAGATATGGGCCAGCAAGGGCCGTCTGCACCTCGTAGTCAGTCGAGAAGGTAGTTTATCGTTCTAACGGAGGATCACTGACAGAGGGATGAAGGACTACAGACGAAGGACTACAGAAGCCAACAAACAAAAAGCTTAACATGTCAAGACTTGGAAGAACAATGTGACACTGATGAGAGGATTAGGCTTCCCAGGTCGTTCCCAGGCCAAACCGGCTGGTGATCAGAATTATTTTATTTATTTTTTTACCCAGTTTCGCTGGCAGTGCAGCGTTCACAGCCTGTCCGAGGCCCCAGGCTGAACTTCAAGCCCAGCCCGTCCCTCCAGACAGTACTCACTGCTCCACTATAATGACCGCTTTACTCTCATCTTTCTATTGTTTTTAATGGACAGTTCCGCTTACAATTACAGTTCAATGATGTGAGGATCCTTGGTACAGTATACAGCGGACTGTAAATGAATGCGCTTCCACTATTACTGCTCCTCCTGGTGGATAAACAAGACATTACCACCATTTTCCCCAAATGCTGCTTAGGGGCGTTCCCACCAGTGGCCGGAATGCCTACGTCATTAGCGGGGGATCACGTTTAGGCCAAGGTTCGGCCATGAATCGGCCAAGGACCGGCCAAGGTCGCGTCACGGATCGGCCGGCCATTTTCAGTGGCTGCATCTGTACTTGTGAACGGACAAAGCATGGAGTTCCTCTGTGACAGCGGGGCAGACAGGACAGTAATAAAAGATCCCTTCCCTAACAAGCGAAAGTCTACCGAGGTAATTTATGTTAAATCAGCAAACGGACAACTAAATGAGACCCCACTGTCACGACCAGTATTCATTTTCCATGAAGAAACAGGGCAAGAAGCAAAGGGAAAAGTAATCCTTAGCACAGAATGTCCCGTTGAACCTACTAGGATGGGACATGATGAGTCAATTAAATGTAGCAGTTGTACCCGTGAAGGACGGGATGACGGCCAAGACACTTTAACAGTACAAGAAAATGAAAAGTCATAATATTGGTGGAGCCTAGATCTCGTAACCCCATTGAGCCAGCAAATTGGACGAGATCTGATAAATCTAGTGCTACCGAAACTTCAGGAGTTACCTGATGTGCTGACACAAAGAGAATTACATTGTACTCTGAAGTTCTCTGAACACCCGGACCCAGATTACGACAAAAAATTCAAGCAGCTTCCTGTTAAAACGTGAGTCACTATGTATCTGGACAGCCTATACATAGTAAAAGAGCAGTGGGCAGGGGTAACTCTCAGATTACCGCCAGACGCAGCTGCTTTATGGGCATTTAACCCATTTACTCATTTGGCCCACATTTCACTATCCAAGCCAAAGGAAGCAGATTGGGGCGACGTGGGCCCCATGTTAAAAATGGCGGCTAACGCGGGAGACATGGAGTATCAGGGAGGAAACTGGTACTACAATGCAGACCAAAAAGTTTGGAGACATGATCTCACAGGAATATCTAAAATGGCAAATGGCAAACCTGCTAGCCACTCCCAAACAGCTTGAACTTATTTGTCCCTGGACGATGTTCCAGAACTAAAGAACTTAGAGAGAAGTGTGAGAGAAGCTGTGAGAAGCTGAGAGAAGCTGTGAGAGAAGTGACACGGTGGTCTGATCAAACAGAGGCCGCTCTGCAGGGTGCGTTGGATTCAACCGACTGGGACATGTTTCGCAGCAGCGCGGGCGGAGACATCGAGGAGTTTACGGAAACTGTTGTGGGATTTATTGGGAAAGTTGTTGATGACACTTCGCTTAGGAGGACCATCAGGACTTTTCCCAACGAGAAGCCGTGGGTGGATAAATCTGTCCGCGACGCCCTGAGGTCCCGCACCGTCGCCTACAACTCCGGCCTCGCCTCTGGGAACATGCAGGACTACAAGGTTGCATCATACAACGTCCGCAGAGCGGTGAAAGAGGCTAAACATCGCTACGGCCGCAGACTGGAACAGCAACTACAACAGTCTGACTCCAGGGGACTGTGGCAGGGACTACGCACCATCACGGACTACAAAGCACCACACACACCCCCGGTGAGTGCCGATGCTTCTCTGGCTGATGAACTCAACAACTTCTTTGCGCGCTTCGAGTCGGGAAGCCGACAGCCCGCTGCGCTCCCGGCCGGAGGGGCGGAGACACTCACTGTGACGGAGCGCGACGTGAGGAGGGTGTTTAGACGTGTAAACACCAGGAAAGCGGCTGGACCAGACGGTATTAGTGGACGTGTCCTTAAGACCTGCGCTGACCAGCTGGCACCTGTGTTTACACTGATATTCAACCTCTCACTGGAACTGTGTGTGATTCCCACCTGCTTTAAAAAGTCCATCATAGTCCCTGTCCCAAAGAAACCACACCCCAGCAGCCCCAATGACTTCAGGCCCATAGCGCTCACCTCTGTGGTGATGAAGTGTTTTGAGAGACTCATCAAGACATTCATCACCTCCTCACTGCCCACCACCCTCGACCCACTACAGTTCGCATACCGGCCAGACAGATCCACAGACGACGCCATATCCTTCCTCCTCCACAAGACCCTTTCGCACATAGACACCGGTAAGGGGAACTATGTGAGAGTGCTGTTTGTAGATTACAGCTCAGCATTCAACACCATAGTTCCCTCCAGGCTGGTCTCTAAGCTGTTGGACCTGGGCCTGGGCCCATCACTGTGCAGGTGGGTTCACAGCTTTCTGACCAGCAGACCACAGGTGGTACGAGTGGGTCACCTCACCTCATCCTCCCTCACCCTCAACACCGGATCCCCCCAAGGCTGTGTGCTCAGCCCTCTGCTGTACTCATGTACGCCCATGACTGCGAGGCCACGTCAGAGTCCAACGTCATCATCAAGTTTGCTGACGACACTGCTGTTGTGGGACTAATCTCTCACAATGAGGAGACAGCCTACAGGAGAGAGGTCTCCCCGCCTGGAGAACTGGTGCCAGGAGAACCACCTCCTGCTCAACGTCAGCAAAACGAAGGAACTGATCGTGGACTTCAGCAGGAAGCAGCAGAGGGACTACCATCCACTTGTCATCAGTGGTGCTGAGGTGGAAAGAGTGGACACTTTCAAATACCTGGGAGTGACCATCTCACAGGACCTGTCCTGGACTCATCACATAAACATCACTGTGAAGAAGGCCAGACAGCGTCTCTACCTCCTCAGGCGGCTGAGAGACTTCAAACTCCCACTCAAGGTGCTCAGGAACTTTTACATCTGCCACCATCGAGAGCATCATGCGTGGGAGCATCACCACCTGGATGGGAAACTGCACCAAGCAGGACTTCATGGCTCTAAAAAGGGTGGTTCGTTCAGCCGAAGGACATCAGAACCACCCTCCCCAACCTGCAGGACATTTACACCAAGCAGTGCAGGCTGAGGGCCATGAAGATCCTAAAACAGCCCAGCCACCCGACACTCTCTCTTCTCCCTGCTCCATCAGGCCGGCGTTACCGCTGCCTGAGGACTAAGACTGAAAGGTTGAAGAAGAGTTTTTACCCACAAGCCATCCGTCTGCTCAACTCTGAGCCCTAACTGGACCATTATTGCACTATGTAAAATATTATAATCTATGTAAATATTATAATCTAATTCCATGTAAAAGTGTGTATAGTATATAGAGTATAGTGTATAGTGTGAATTACTTATTTTTATTTTATTCTTATTTATATGTGTGTGTGTATATGGTTGCAGGTACAAAATACATTTCACTGTGCATTGTACTGTGTATAACTGTGCATGTGACAAATAAACACTATCTTAATCTTAATCTTACTCTTAATCTTAAACTTACCACCAGAGCTGTGGTCAACGGGCCCCGCCGACGTAGGCCTCATGAAAACTGCAACGCTAGTCAAGATATCGCCAAAATCAGATTACAGACCAGCCATTAAACAGTATCCGTTAAAACCAGATGCCATAGAAGGAATTAAACCAGTCATTGCTGACCTGTTGAAGGCAGGAATATTAATAGAGAAACCCGATGCGCGCTGCAACACTCCCATTTTTCCAGTAAAGAAAGCAGAGACTGGGAAATGGCGTCTAGTACAGGATCTTCGAGCGTATATGACGCAATACAAAGTCGCACTCCTTGTGTGCCGGACCCACGTACACTTTTAAATGAATTACAGCCCGAGATGTCATGGTTTACAGTCATAGATCTTAATAATGCCTTTTTCTCTATCCCAGTACACCCAGACTCTCAGGACTGGCTTGCATTTACATTTCAAGGGAAAAAATTAACCTATACAAGATTGGCCCAAGAACTCACGGATAGCCCCACCATTTTTTCCCAGGCTATACAGAATTGTCTCTCCACTCTTCAACTCCCACCGGACACCCAGATACTCACTTACGTAGATGATTTACTCATAGCGGGCAAAACACAGAATGTCTGTAAAATGGCATCCTTAAAAACGCTTGAGCACCTAGCCATAACCGGAAATAAAGTCAGCCTAAATAAACTACAGTGGGTAAAACAAGAAGTGGTATACCTGGGACATAAGGTCTCTAAACATGGCCGTCAGATCACTGAAGACAGAAAAATTAGCAATCCAACAGTTCCCCAAGCCAACTACTAAGAAAAAAATTATGTCATTCTCAGGGCTCTGCAACTACAACCGTGCTTGGATCCCTGACTATGCAGAAGTCACCGATCCTTTATTGAAATTGATTTACTCCACGCCCATGGCGCTGACTGACACGGTCACGTGGACCATGGAAGCTGAAAATGCTTTCTCTCATATAAAGGTGCTATTACAGTCTGATATTGCTTTGCCACTACCAGATTATTCGAAACCCTTTATACAAACTGCAGACTGCAAAAATGACTATATGACGTCTGTACTGTTGCAACAATTTGGAGAAAAACTTAGACCTTTAGGATATTACTCTAAAAGATTAGACGCAGTGTCGCAAGCACTTCCTCCTTGCGTGCAGGCAGTATGTGCTGCTGCCCTAGCGGTACAGGCTACAAGTGAAATAGTTTTGTTTTATTCTTTAACCTTAAAAGTAACTCATGAGGTGTCTGTTTTACTGCTCCAAACTAAAATGGCGTTCCTCTCACCAGCTAGACACCTTTCATGTATAACCATTCTACTATCCCAACCACACATAACTATTGAACGTTGTAATACATTAAACCCAGCTACACTTGTCCCCATAGATTCTGATGGAGCACCTCACAGTTGTACAGAAGCCACAGAGAAACTACTAAAACCACGACCAGACATACGGGACACCCCTCTGGAAAAAGGGGAAGTGGTTTTTGTTGATGGCTCTAGCTCTAAGAATTAAAACGGCAAGACACAGACAGGATATGCTGTGGTCACATGGGACATAATAGTAAAAGCTGGCAAATTACCCAGCCATTACTCAGCTCAAGCTGCAGAAATCATAGCGCTCACCGAAGCATGTCAATTGTACAAAGGAAAAGACATCACAATCTACACTGACAGCCAGTATGCCTTCTCCACCGTTCATTTATTTGCCGCCCAATGGGCCAGACGAGGCTTTGTTACCAGCACAAAACAAACCGGTTAAACATGCTGAGCTGCTAAAACGACTCCTTGTAGCAGTACAAATGCCTAAGACTTTAGCTATATGTAAGTGCAGCGCACATCAAACATCTACTGACCCTATAGCAACAGGAAACAACAAGGCAGATTTGGCAGCAAAACAAGCCAGTTATGGCAAGCCCTGACCCACCTACTTCCTATTATTGGTACTGCCCATATCACGTGATGTCCTGACTGACATGCAGGAAGCTGCGCCTACAAAAGAGAAGCAACAATGGCAAACCTCAGGAGCACAATTGAAAGATGAAAAACTCTGGTGTATCCATGGCAAACCCATCCTGCCAAAATCATTGTTTAAAAAAGCTGCTGTATTGACACATGGGAATACTCGTGTCAACAGGAGGGATGCTATACCAAATACAGAAACATTTGTATACAAAAGGATTTAATAAATACTCAAAAAAAATTTGTAAAGCCTGCCTAACGTGTTGTAAAAATAACGCTCAAGGAAATGTGAGAATTACTAGAGGGAAGTTCCCCACACCAGAATACCCATTTCAGATTATGAATATGGACTTTATAGAACTAACACAAAGCCAAGGGTATAAGTATTGCCTCGTATTAATAGATCAATTAACCAATGGGTAGAGATAATCCCTACAGCAAAGGCAGATGCACTGACAGTGGCTAAAGCGATTTGTAAAATAATACTCCCGAATCATGGAGTACCTCAAAGGATTTGGAGTGACAATGGTCCTCATTTTGTAAATGAGGGTAGTAACCAGAGTAAGCGAAAATGTAGGAATAGAATTAAAAAACCACTGTTCATACCACCCACAAAGCGCCGGGTTAGTGGAAAGAACAAATGGAACAATAAAAAATAGGTTACGTAAATGTATGATGGAAACTGGCAGGCCATGGCCAGAATGTGTGGATCTGGTAAAAATGTATATAAGAATCACCCCAAAAGGAAAAGGACTCACCCCCTTTGAAGCACTGTATGGCAGGCCCTTTAGGTTGCCTACCTTTCAAGAAGATTATGAGGAAAGGTCCGACAGAGACCTAAGTGACTGGATGAGAAAGTTGCTAGAACAGCAAGAAATATATGAAGCAAATAACCTCCCGGTTGTTCCTTCTCCTCCACAGGTCTCTAACATCACAGTAGGAGACTGGGTATTGCTAAAGGTAATTAAGAGAAAGAACTGGGCTGCGCCAAGGTGGGAAGGACCGTACAAGGTACTTCTTACAACACCAACAGCTGCAAAGATTGCAGAAAGACCAACGTGGATACACCAAACACATTGTAAACTAGTGAGCCCTCTAGGGGACACGACGAGACTGGAAGCCGAGCTACAAAGGGAGAGGGAAACCCTAAGTTCCTCTGTCTCAAACTCGTGAAGAAAACAACTGAGCTCTCAAGAAAATAGGGAACCATGATCACGTTTACACTTGTGTTTGCTGTAACTTACTTCGTGGCCCAGATCACAGGAGGAAAAAATACCACCTATGATGAACATGTGTACACTTTAAATAGTTGGTATAAATATGCCCAACAACTAGCCCAAGAGCAAGGCAGGGAAGGATGTTATGTATGTTCACACATGCCCTTTCATCGAGACACCCACCCTGTATGCTTCATCTTTGTCAAAAAATGACTCTGAGTGTGTATGTGCGGTGAGCGTGGGGGATGTAAAACGCTACTCTCACTTCCTATATTAAGGGGAGTGATGCCTCCTCCACGCTCTACTGTGGAGAATATCCCTATAAGGTTACAGAGGCGGGACGCCGCATAGGGACCCATGCCAGGGTCAAGAGAGGTACCATGTTTCCAAATTGTTACTGGAGGAATGGAACTTTACAAGTAGGATTAATACAGTCTAAAAGGTGTAAGATCATATATGTTCCATATGAAACAATACAGCCAATCCCAGTAACTATACCACTCTCTACCGGCACCTAAACTGCTCTTCCTCTACATATAGGAAAAATGATACAAGCGCTCCTAAATGTGGTGTGACCCCGGAAGAGTCTATGCCTGGCCACAATGGCTCGTACCCTGTAAACAGAGCCTATTGGCTCGGCCATACAACACTGTATTTAGCTCTCCCTACAAATTGGTCTGGGCTCTGCGCCCCAGTTAGAGTCTCTGATCATACTTTTATTTTGTCAGTAGTCAACAGTTCTACTAGCCCCAGCAGGACAAAAAGGGAAGTGAAACCTCACGACTCCATATGGGGAAGCGATGTGCCTGCTGATTTTTAAATTGTGGACCACTGGTCAAAAGGTTCTCTTAAGTCTCTTTCCGCAGGTCGGAGTTGGAAAACTGCTTCGGGTGGAGACCCTGGATTACGACTGGTTTTAGTGGTCAACAGCACGCGTAGAGGAATGCTGGCACTGCAGAAGGAAGTCTCACTACTGGGGATAATGCAGATGCAGAACAGAATGGTGTTGGACATGCTTACAGCCTCACAAGGGGGAGTCTGCGTACTAATAAACACCACCTGTTGTACTTACATTCCAGGACAAAATGAAGACGCCCACACTGTAGAGGAAGCCCTGAATAACCTCCAGGAAGTACAGCAAGCCTTCGCCAGGGACTCGCACCATGGACAGGGACTGACTGGTTCTCCTGGCTGACGGCTGGTCCCTGGTGGCACATGTTGCTAAAGTCTTAACACCATTGATTGTATTATTATTGTTGTTTTTCCTCCTATTCAGTTGTGTTCTACCGTGTCTGAAGAAGATGATGATGAAGACATTCCCATCAGCTCTGGTGTACTATACGCTCCTAAACCAACAGTAGCAAGATGGACATGACTTGGCCCATGTATAAATGATGGCCACACTGAAACGCGGTGTCGAGTGGTGATGGCTTGAAATGGTCACTCTCTGACTTAAATAAAAAGTTGCCATATGGACCTGCCCTTGTAAATATTAGAAAAGTGTTTTAATGGTCAACAGGAGGGAAATGTTGGATATAAATGACCATCAAACAGCACTGAGAATCACTCTATGTATTTCCTTCGCTTGAGCACGAATGTACTGTATAAATCATACTGCACCCCACACAGAGTGTGTGAAGAAGCAAGGAGCACTGTGGGTGGGGGTTTCCTTGCTTTGAGTGACACCAGCTGCACGCGCTTATGTAACCTTCCTAATAAAAGTAGCTGGGAGACGGTCCCTTCCTGAGAGCATAGACAACCCTGTACTGTGCAGACTTGGGCCTTGCTCTCCCAGCTGGTAAAAGATACTCACGTCTCTTGTGTGTTTTGTTAATAGGTCTCTTCTAAACGGGTCAGAACCCAACAGGAGCCAGTTGAGGTGGTTCGGCATCTGATTAGGATGTCTGAACTCTCCCCCTTTCTTCCATTGTATTGTGAAGTTTTACACTCACATCCCAACAAACTGCATAGAAAGCATTGATAAACAGAAATGTGGCCTCACCTTGCAGAGCAGATGGATCAGATGATAAAAGCAGCTGAAAGAAGAGAATGAGCAAATGATCTTTGTTCTGAAGATGATGGATCATGATTCTGCAGGCTTTGTCCCCTTTTCTCTTCACTGTGTCAATGAAGCAGCGTGCCTTATCTGCTCTGCTCTTGTTTTCCTCCCAGATTGATTCTTTTTCCAGCTCATTCAAAACCTTTTCACTTACAAGGCCTTCAAGGAGCTCTTTAAGGATTTCTGCTGATACTCTCGACACAAAGTCTGTCCGGATCCTGGCGAGCTTCTCCTCTACAGGAAGAAGACATTAACATGTATCACACTCAGTTTCTCTCTTTTAGAGAAATGTGCTAATGGATGAAGACCTGGATCAACATACAACCACACATTGGTCCCTTGGTTTGTCACATGAATGAGATCTGGTACCTTTCATATTGAAATCTGATCTCTCCACCCCTGCCACATGTAACTCAGGCACATCATTGATTTGGTTACTGATTGGTTAATATTTATTACTTCATGTAGAGGTAGCCTGTTTCCTATAAAAGCTGGTTGAGACCTTGTCACCACGTGGCAGATCCAAAGATAATTGAATCTTTCCATGATTTGCAGTCACAGCAGGTGACTGTGGAGGCCTGAATGGCAGCATCATTACATATGAAATATGAGACAAAACAGGTGAGAGTATTTCCAGTATGAAGGTTACCTGAAGTCATGAAGATTGATTTTTAATTACTGTTCTCCATCTCCCATATTTACAGAGCAGGTTAAACTGCTTTCTATACTAAGATTATTTGGGTGAAATACTTATGAGAGAAATGTTATAAAAAAAAAATAAGATAAACAGGGAATTTAAATAACTGCCTATTTGTGCTTTGTCCTCAGTTTTATTAAAAAATGTGTAATAAAATATTCTGACTTCTTGTAAATGTATCTCAATCTACACCCAGCGACACACATCAGCGTCTCATCAGATCAGTCGACCCTTTTCCTCATTTCTCCCACAGCTCATGTTGATCTCCTACCTGCTGATGAAGCCTGCGGGGCTGAAGGCTCACTTCCTTCTCTCTTCAGGTTCATTCATTGTTTGTCTGTCAAAACATGAGAAGATGTTTCATTTGATAAACAGGTTCCTGTGAATAATGATGCAGCAGTGATGTGAGTGCTGAGCTGTGACATGGAGAAGAGTCATGGACAGTTAGAGATGGTCATCTCACCTCTGAGCTTTGGTCTGGCTCTCATGTTCCCCACACAGAGTGGTTTTAGAGGAGGGACTCCCTCCTCTCTGTCCTCACACTGATCCATGCTGCTCAATTCACATCAGCTCACACACACTTTCTACCTTCACCTGCAGAGGAAACACAAATCATTGATGCTCACATCAACTGACAGCTGCAGAGCTCATGTCTGATGTGTTGGACTAACATCCACTCCATGTGAGACACAGCTTTCATCAGTTCACTACAAAAAGTGTCCCAGAGAGCCGATTTCAGCCTCCAAATGCCTCCATTCCTGGAGTAGTGATGTTACGTCTTGTACCAAAGCCCTGAGGCCTGTACCGAGCCAAAGGGTCCAAATGAAGCCTGTGTCGAGGCCCGTATGGTTTTGAAGAACATCACGTGACAAAAGCTAAACGAGGCCCCTTTTTCTACAATCACATGACTGCTTCATGATATGATTGGAGCTGCTGAAATATGAGGTGGGAAACAGAGGAAGCGTTCTGGGTGATCTGAGTCTGATCCACTGTTAGAGCAGCAGAATCAGAAGCCCCTGGACCAATCAGAGCTTCACTTTCTGCTTCTTCACTCTTTTCTAGGGCTCTGAAAGTTATACCAGAAAGAAAGATTGTCTGAGACCAACACTGTCAGATTTTTTTATTCCTGAATAAAAATTAATAAAACACCACGATCATGATAGACTTATTTAATCTGGCTTTACAATACCTCCAATGGAGATTTTTTTTTTAAGCCTGTCATGTCTGTCAGTTTCACATATTTGCTTTTACAAGAAGAGCTCTATAAGTTTCTATAGGCTATTCCTGTGTGGAGGGGGGGTGAAGGAGCACAGGGGTGCCGAATCAGCGCCGTTCCTCTGTTACTGATCATTTTATATGCACAGCTGTTAAATACAGAAATGCGGCTAGAGAAATAATTTCGTCACATCGTTTTGCCCCCCCCCCCTCTCTTGTGCGGTGCCCCTGTTGCATATAGTGTATACCCACTTTTAGCGCCCACTGTCTCCATCGGAGCTCAGATCCATTCTGTAAGTGCGCTCTCTTTCTCCCACTCTTTATTATATTTTTTCCATATTTTCCACACTTACTGGAGCTCATTCTTGTGCTGCCTCCTCACTCTGGGCTGTTATGAGTGTTTGTTTGGGTGTGGCCGGTCAACATGTGCAGGAGCGATAAACAGGAAACGCGGGCTTGGAAGGGACAAACTACCTACCACTCGTCTTTGCTTTATTATCCACAGTATTCCTGACTCCGCCCCACTACCCATAATGCATAGCGGAAACCGGTGTTTACTTCCGTTTGCGCTGTTGTTCACGGTTGCGGGCTTAGATACTTGCCGTTCAGTTTAACATTTTAACACTGCAGTTTCTTTACCTGCCTAAATGGTACCACATCAGAGGGGATACATGCAAGGATGTTTTAAAAAGCAGCGAGGCAACAGTTGCCTCACCCATCACTGTGTAAATGACATGAAATTATGGCCTGAAGTCGCTACATCAACATTATCAGTTACCTTGTTTTTTCCGAAGGTGTTCATGGCGGGGAAATCGCGTAATTATAAGAGCACCAGATTACCTTCAAAGCAATAAAATCAATAAAGTAATGCTTACAGTAGGAGGAGAACATCAGACACAAATGACAGTATGGACACATCACCTGATCGATCAGTAAAGCCATGGCGTGTGTTATGGTCGCGGTAAAGCTGGTGTCATAGAATAGTCATAGAATAGTCAATGCCGAATTAATCAGCATAGTGTGTTGTTGTCATTTGCTCATTTGTTTTGTTTTCTCTCCCGTTTTCGACAATTGTTGTCTTAGATTACCTTTGGATCAGTTTCGTTTTCTCTCTTTCAGTGTTTGCACTGTTTTCTCACTTATGTTACTTTCCACCCCTCCCCTTCCGCATACGTTTAATGCTACAATTTATTACAAAAACATACAGCACATACACAGCTATACAGGGCGGACATACACTGAATACAGCGCAGACACATGCAGGCATGCCGTGCGCGCACACATACACAGCTTTAGCGAAACATACAACATTTCACCAGTTAGTTTATACATGACTACACTGAGGTTTGTTTCATGGAATGTACGCGGAGTTGGTTCGAGGGAAAAGAGACTAAAAATTGTTAATCGGTTAAATTATTTAAAGGCTGACGTTGTGTTTCTTCAGGAGACACATCTGTCTAAAACATCGGCACACACACTCTCTTCTTCACAGTTCCCTCACATGTTCTCAGCCTGCTACAACTCAAACAAAGAGGTGTAGCTATATTGATTAACAGGAAGATAAACTTTAACATTAACAACACCACAATAGATCCAGAAGGTAGATTTATAATAGTTAATTTATCTATTCAGAATACAGATTTATGTATTGCTAGTATATATGGACCAAATGTTGATGACCCCTCCTTCTTTCACACCTTTCTTCACCTCACTATCTGATCACTCTGACACCACACTTATAATAGGAGGAGACTTCAACCTGGTACTTAATGCAGATATTGACAGGCTCAGTACAGCAGTGAGTCAGAGGAACTGGCAGTCTGCAGACATTCTTAAACAGTACATGAAGGATTTTGGTCTTTGTGATGCTTGGCGTTCACATCACCCCACTCTGAGAGATTATAGCTTTTTCTCACCAGTACACAAGTCTCACTCCCGCTTAGATTTCTTTCTAGTTAGCAGCTCCATGATGATGGACATCACAGACACTCAGATTCATCCTATCACTATCAGTGATCATGCACCGGTGTCTATGTCTCTGACACAGACAAGAGTCACACCACCAATTAGGAACTGGAGATTTAATACATCATTACTTAAAGATCAAGACTTCATTAATGACTTCAAAAAGGAGTGGGCTATATACCTAGAAAATAATGATCTGCCAGGAATATCACCATGTGTTCTTTGGGAAGCAGGAAAGGCAGTAATGCGGGGCAAAATAATTTCTTACTGCTCGCATAAGAAAAATAAAGAAAACACGCTTGTGTTAGAATTAGAACAAAAAATTAAATCTTTGGAAATTGCCTATGCTGCCTCACCACAAGAACATATAATTCACAACTTGAGAAAACTAAAATGGAATTAAATGAAATAACTGATAAGAGGACACAATTTCTGTTACAAAGGCTGCGTTTAGAAAATTTTGAACATGGAAACAATCTGGAAAATTCCTGGCCAACCAATTAAACTGAATAAAGAAAAACAGCTATTTATTCTATTAAAGATTCAACTGGTAACATTATTCATGACCCACAACAAATAATAAATGTTTCAAAGACTTTTATGAAGCCTTATACTCATCACAGATTGATCCATCTGATACTGCTATTGAAGAATTTCTTAACAGTATAAATTTACCAAAACTAAATGATGAACAGGTTGCAGCTCTGGATTCACACCTCTCACCGTCTGAATTCCAAGACGCCCTACAACATCTTCCAAATAATAAGGCTCCAGGTCCAGATGGTTTTCCAGCTGAGTTTTATAAAGAATTTTGGTCTGAGCTAGCACCTATTTTTTTCAGAATGGTGACTCAGATTCAGAATGATAACACACTATCTCCAAATATAAACTCTGCTAACATCAGCCTGCTTCTTAAACCAGGCAAAGACCCCACACTCCCATCCAGTTACCGCCCAATCTCACTCATAAATGTTGATCTTAAGATAATTTGCAAAGTCTTGGCCAGAAGATTAGAAAATATGACCCCACTCATAATACATCCTGATCAAACAGGTTTTATCAAGGGTCGACATGCAGCCAATAATACACGCAGATTAATAAATGTAATAGATTACTGTTCCATTAACAAATTAGAAACCACAGTTGTTTCTTTAGATGCAGAGAAGGCATTTGACCGGGTTAACTGGAAATTTTTATTAGCAGTTCTACAAAAATATGGATTTGGTTCATCCTTCATTAATTGGATCAGAACACTATACAGCTCCCCCAATGCACGGGTTAGGACAAATGATCTTATTTCCCAAAGCTTCAGTCTGCAGAGGGGCACCAGGCAGGGCTGCCCACTCTCTCCCTCACTTTTTGTCATCTTTATTGAGCCACTGGCAGCAGCAATTAGACAAAATGCAAATATTAAAGGAATTCAAACAAAAAATACAGACCATAAGATAAGCCTTTATGCTGATGATGTATTACTTTTCCTTGGGAATTCACAAGCTTCTCTCTTGAAGACAATTAACCTGATAGATAAATTCTCATCTATATCTGATTACTCTATTAACTGGAGTAAATCAACAGTTTTGCCTCTAAACTGTAATTTCGAGAACACCACCATCATGCCACTTCGGTCAGGCAACATTAAATATTTGGGTATAAATTTTTCTGCCAGACTCTCAGACTTGGTTCGATTAAATCACATTCCTCTATTAAAAATGATAGAGGATGATCTCACACGTTGGAATAATTTACCTATATCACTCATGGGTAGAGTCTCCACCATTAAAATGATGGTCTTGCCAAAAATCCTCTATTTGTTCTCACTGATCCCTAATAAACCTTCTGTTGCTTGGTTTAAGACACTAGATTCAAGCATGACAAAATTTCTGTGGAAAAACAAACCATCACGAATAAGTTTAAAAACTTTACAAAAGCCAAAACGCAGTGGTGGTCTAGAGCTACCAAATTTTTATCACTACTTCTTAGCCAGTAGGTTGCAATATGTTTCAAAATGGATCAAACCAAGTTCACTAGACAGCCCATGGTTGGACTTAGAACAAGCACTTTGTGGAAAACTAAACATTTTTGATCTACCTTTCATTAGCTCCTGTGTCAAGCAAGATAGTTGCTTTAAAAGCCTTAACATAAACACCTCTCTGACAGCCTGGTGGGAATTTTTAAAATAACTAAGTCTTCACTTATCCCAAGTAAACTCACACCCATTTGGAACAATCCAGATATATGCCAGAAAAAGAAATACTGAATTTTCTGTCATGGCATGAAAAGGGTATAAATAACTTAGAGCACATTATTCCAAGATGGAAACTTTATTCCATTTCAAGAACTTATATCAAAATATGGAATCAGCAGCAGTAGATTTCTGGAATATCAGCAACTGAGGTCCATCATACAGGCAAGATTTAATTTAAATGATCTGAACTTGGAAATACCTGTATGGGTAACAGAATTTCTAAATCTCTGTACCCCTAAATTGCTATCAAAAATATACAAGCTATTGTTTAAAATTAATGATTCAATTTCCCTCCCAACTGAAAAATGGGAGCGGGATCTTTCCATCAATCCAGATGAAAACTTTTGGACACATATATGTTTAAACATCTTCAAAATATCTAAAAGTCCAAATTTACAACTTATACAATACAAAACTCTGCATAGAATACACTATACAGGACAACGAATGTTCCAAATGGGCCTCAGACACTCAAATATATGCACCCACTGTTCAGGCGAGCACGCTGAGAATTATATGCATGCTATATGGTCTTGCGTGCCTGTTCAAAGGTTCTGGCAGAAGATATGTGAAGACTTATCCACATGGTTTAATTGTAATATCCCAGCCTCACCCAAACTGTGCATCTTAGGGGATGTAAGTGAATTAGATATGGAAGCAAATATGTCACATTTAGTTCTTACTGCCTTATGCATCGCTAAGAAAACTATCCTCATGAATTGGAAATCAAAAACTGATTTATGTATTACTCACTATAGAAATTTACTTTTTGATCACATTAGTCTAGCGAGAATGTCTGCAAACTCAAAAAACCAATTGGACAAATTTGATTATCTCTGGTCCCCGCTGATCAACTCCATCATTTAGTGGGGGTGATTGGCTGTAGTCTCCTCTCTTCTGGGGCCTGGCGGGTGGTTGGGGGCGGGCCGGGGGGCCCGGGTGTCTGATGGTTCCCGGACTGGAGGACTGTGGCTACCGTTTTGGGGTGTCTGTGTGCGGGCCCTGGTTGGTGGAGGGGCTTGGATGGATGCTCTTATGGCCTTTGGGTTGGGGGCTGGGGTGCCTGTGGTGGTGGGGGCTGGCCCGGGGCCGGGTGGCCGGCCCCCTCTGCGGGGGTTGGGGTGTGGGTCTGGGGCCCTGGTGCCCGGGGTCGCCCGTTTCCTGGCTGGGCCCCTTCCTGTGCTGGAGGGGTCTGCGCTCCCTTGGGCGCACCGCCGTGTGGGGTGGGTTGGCCTACGTCGGGATGTCTGGCCGGCATTCCGGGACGCTGGGGTGCCGCATGTCCTCTGGGGGGTGGGGCGCTCAGGTGTGGGGGCAGCGGTTCTCACCGGGGACTGGTTGGTCCTGGACTTGGGACCACTGTGTTTGTGTATGTGTGAGGATAGGATGTTTGCTGTTGTCTTTTGAGTCTGGGCGTGTTGTTTGTTGTCGTCTTTTTGTATGTGTGTATATGTGTGTGTATGTGTGGGTGTAGATGTGTGCGGGTGTAGGTGTGTGTGTATATATGTGTGTGTGTGTGTGTGTGTGTGTGTGTGTAGGTATGCATGTTTGTGTCTGTCTACGGTGTGGGTGGGGTGGGTGCTGGCCTTGGGCACGGCGGTGCCCTGGGGGTGTGGCCACTGCAGACCCTGGACCTGCCTTCCCTGCCCTGCGGTTGGGTGTAGGAAACCTGGGTGTCCAATGAGCCAGTGTTTAGCTGGCTCTCTTCTTCCGGGGGTAGTCACTACTCCCGGTCATATGTATCCTGGCCCTTCCCCTCCTCCTACTCAATCAACAACACAACACACACGTAGGGTCTGGGGGGGGTCAGGGGGGTCATTGCATGATGTCCCACCCCCCCCCTTTTTTTTTTTAATTACACCGTACTGCTCACAGAACGTCATAGTACACATAGGGCCTTGGGGGGCAGGTGTATCACACCGTGGCTAGTGGGTGGAGCCGCTGAAGTGGCTCCACTTATTTGTTCGCTGTAGCCTGCTCCTCAATTTTATCTACATCTTAGACATTGAGGGCCTTGGGGGGATGGTGTGGATGGGCGCGTTGTCCAGTGCGCATGTTACATCTGTCCCCCCAATTTTAATAGCATTATAGCTTTCATACAGTCATGTACATTCCTCCCAATACATGCACCCACATACACCTAACATATCATCCCAAACATTTTGGGTGGGAGGAGGGGTGGGCGGGTCTTCTCACACCTGGGTTTCGTACACCCTGCCGGGGGTAGGGAATGGCTAGTAGTTCGGGGCTGGTTGGCTGCTTCTCTGGGGCGCTGCTGGCTCGGTGCTGGTGCCTGCTTGCCCACACTGAATGTCCATGTATGGTCCGTGTATATGAGCATGGGTGTGTGACTGGCATGTATGTGTATGTATGAATATATGACGTGTGTGTGTGTGTGTGTGTGGACAGTTGGTCCTGGGTCTGTGGCTTGTTGAGCCTTGGATCCTATGGGACACGGTTGCGGAGGCCAGGAGTTACCCCTGCCTACCGCTCCCCGGCTGCTCCCCACGGATTGTCACTGCCGCCCCTGGGATGTGGGTGCCTGGGGGTCCTGGGGTGCATGGTCGGATGTCCTGGCGTGGTTTCTGGCCCGCTCCCTTGGCGGTTGTGGCCTGGGGGTGGCTCGGGCCTCTTTGGCGTCGGGGGGGGGTTCTGCTGGGTGGTCGGGTGGTTCTCGGGCGCCTGGGGCCTCGGGGCTGCATTCTTGGCTCGTGCTGGGGGGGCCGGCCTGCCGGGGGTGGCCGGCTGCTCATTGCCTCTGGCTCTCTGGGCTCTTGTCCATTGACCGTGGGTGCCCCGTCTGGGGTCTTCCTCCTCTCGGGTGTGCGCGCAGTTGCCACTGGAATGTGTGGTCTCGGGTCTTCTGTGCTCCTGGTGGGCTGTGGATGACCCGGGTCCCCCGGGTCTTTCTCTGGCTGCCTCGAGATCCCGTGGGAGGGTGGTTGCGGCTTCTTGTCCTCATTATTGAGTACGTTTCCATGACAGAGGAACACGCATACATTACTACAAACTACAGCAAGACTCTGTGTGTATGTGTGCGTGTGTGTATGTGTATGTATGTATATATATATATATATATGGGTATATGGGTATGTGTGTATGTATGTATGTATGTATATATATATATGTGAAGGTGTATGTATGTATGCGTAGCTCTTCTATGCCCCCCCCCTTTTTTCTGCCCTTTTTCTCTTTTTCCTCTCCGTCTCTCTCTTCTTTCTCTGCCTGTCAGATCTGGCAAGAATAAATAAAATAAAATAAAAAAATACAATAATACAATTAACAAGAATAGCCTATAGAAAATAATTATAGAGCACGTCTTGTAAAAGCAAATATGTTTGGTACAATAATGCCTTCGGATTTTCATTCCGATTGCGAAAATTGCCAGACATGACAGGTCAAAAAAAAAAAAAATAAATAAATAAATAAATAAAGTAATGCTTAACAAACAAGGTGTTTTCCTTAAAGCAGCTGTAGAGCCGAGCCAGCGCACCGGCCAAGCTAAGCGCTTAGCATGGGTCATGCTAAGGGAAAGTGGAGTGGTGGAGACAGTCAGCTGTTCCTGTATCGCTGATTAGGGAAATCATGTAGTGATGCTGCAGCTATTCTGTGAAGGTAAATCACTGATCTGGATATCAGAGTGTTCAGATCACTGAAACAGAAACACTGGACTGGCCGAAGGCTGATCGAGGAGACACGCAGCTGTCATCGTGCTAACTGCTACGTGTTTACATGAAGGCAGGCATTGTTTAAGCTTTGTGTAGGCTGTATGCTGTAGTGTCACACTATAAATAAAATAACGTCAAAAAATAAGAGGCTGTACATTAAAGGAAAACTTAAAACATAAGGAGAAAATACAGTAATACGATGTGCAAACTGGTAGTATAATTTGGGGAAAAAGAACAATTTACAGAATAAAATATTTTGAAAAAAATGTACAGACTGATGTAGTAACAACCGACAACAGCACAAGTTGAATCCGAGCTCATGTTCCAACTAATAAAAGCCGCCTGTACAGCACAAAGTAACCGAATTTTGTCATTAACTCTGGCTCTAACTTTGGGTAACCGGAAGTATAAAACCGAACAGCGGAAGTAGCCGTCTGTCATGACAGCCTACGTACACTCTCACAGAAACCCGTGGATAGGGCGCCGAGAGATATTCAAGAAGTTTCACTCTGAAAGAAAGTCAAGCCCAAATAAGCAACTCCACGTTCAAACACAAGCCCAAAAAACCGCAACCCGCGACTCACGAGATTTGCAAGCGACTTTAGAAAAAAACAAGCCCGAAGTCGCTTATAATAAGCGGACTTGGCAACACTGCTCGTCTCCCGCGCTAGCCCGCATACACACACACACGGGGTAGAGAGAAAAGTGGGCGGTTGTCTCTCAGCCTACAACATACAACCTGTGGCTTGAAATACATTTCCCATAAGGCTACATTCTTAAAGGGGAAGGCTCTGCCTGTATCTCGCAATAGTGAAGAATCCTTAAAAAAATTTCCTGGATCCAGATCGTGATCCGGATCACCGCCAAAATTTAATCACTTCTTCCTCTTGTCATTTCCAACCAATCCACAAAATTTCAGGGAAATCCATTCATAACTTTTGGAGTAATCCTGCTGACAGACGACAAACAAACAAACGAATGCCACCGAAAACATAACCTCTCCTTGGCAGAAATAATAATAATAATAAGAAGAATGTTCACAGTGTTTCAACAACAGCAGCAGCTGTTTTACGTGCAGTCTGTGCACATGCAGCAAGCACAAAAAGGCGGAGCTGGTTACCGATGAGCTCGGATGGAGCGAAAGGAAACGTTTTTCCTGCGTCCAAAAGCAGCAGCGCTTTTTCCTGTAACCACCGTTAAAACTTTACTTTGAAACAGCTGGAGGTCCTTCATCAACCACCTGATCAGGAAGTGAAGAACAGAGAACTTTGTAGCTGCTCCATCCACCCTGTTTGTTTCACACAGAGAAAAACTGCAGTACGGAAGTTAAAAAATACAGATGAAATGTTAATACGAGAAAAGTATTTCTAATCCGATCCCTCAATCAATGGAATAATCGATAGTTGCAACCCTATTTGGCTGTACTGCTTTCACTATCCTGTATGAATGATCTCCATCTCTGTAACATTTAGTTGGTGAGAGCTGCCAGAGTCTGGCTGGCTCAGAGGTTCTCGCATCACCCTGCAGTTGTATTTTATGTTCAAATATTATTAGTATCAATTTTGAAAGAGGAAATTCTTGTTTGTTTTTTTTATATCAGTTTTTAATGTTGTTCTACTTCACATTTTAAAGAGTTAACCAACCCATTTGTGGTATATTTTATTCACTAACCCAATGGGAATCAATAAGAGAATCGAATTGATAAGTGATATCAGTAATGGAATGGGAATTGCTAAATACTTATCAATTCCCATCCCTATTTATAATACTGTAAATATGGTCATTAATTCACAGTATTTGTGTGAAGCTGAATCCTGATGAAAAAATAACACAAATATGAATCTAGACGGAGACAAATGTTGGTGGATGGTGCAGAGTTGCCTGATTGGGCCAGATTCTACATTATTTATTTTTTACTTGGTTGTTATACTTTTAACTTACCCAGTGTTTACAGTTTGTTTACAGTAATATTTCAGTTTCTTCCATGTTGTTTTTAATAAAATTTTAAAAGAAATTCTGAGTGTGCCTTTGATGGTGGTGGGGGGGGGGGGACCTTCTGTTAAAACCTGCCTGTCAGACCATGGCAGAAAGCTACATGCACCACACAGCAGGCATTACCTCCAAGTGGAGTAGTGCAGTAGGCGCTGCTGTAGCAATCACTATGGGGGGCGGGGGGCAAACAGGCTAGGACCGCCACTGTTCATAGCACCCTCAGTAAAATGCTTAGCCCCCCCTTAGCACCTGCAGAAAAATATTTCTGATCGTATTGTTGACAGAAAGTATTATAAAGCTTTCACAGTTCAATAAAATGAAAAGTGTGCGTCAGCATCAAGTTTGATCAACATCAGAATGACTGTGATTGATTTCCTTGAAGCTTTATTGAAGCAGACACGTTATTCTGAACTAAAATCTTCTTCCAGCAGCGGCTGTAAAAGTCAAAGAAGAGACTCACACTGCTGAGCTGGGACTCTTCTTCTCCTCTACAGTCACACACTCAGAGACAGGACAACAACAACAATGTTGTGTTACACTCACCCCGCCTCAGCTCCTCTTTCCTCCTCCTGCTCTCTGAAGGAAAGTGGAGGCTCAGCTAACGGCCTGCTGCAACCTTCTGTCACAGACTCGCTGTGGGCTCTCTGCGGTCTAACGGGGGTCCCCCTCGGTGCCGAAGCTGCGGAGAGCTGCGTGGACACACAACACGGGGACGGGCTTTCCGGGAAAACTCCACAAAACTCTACAAACTCTACAAACTCTACGGAGAAAGGCGCTAAGTTTCCAACACTAACAGACTCACTTTCCCCGCTGCTCCCTCCTTTTACAGGAAACCAGGGCTGTTTTCTCAAACCTCAAGTCCGCAAGTATGAACTTGCGTACTTGACAAGTTCGTACTTGTTGAGTACGAGGATTATTTCTCAGTTGGAACACCAGCGTACTTGCTGACATCACAGCTCAGCTCCAGTATTTCTGTCGCCTTCCAGCTTGAATTACTGACTGCTTGGTTTTAAAAACTTCATCTCTGAATAAAAACATTATACACAGCTCTGCTGCTTACTTTACAAAAACAGGTCAAATATTAAAATTATATCATTTTTATTCCAGAACACTTCCACCGCTTACGACATTTGTTCAGAATACAGTCAAAAAAATATTAACACTTTAAAACATATAATTTGATCATTTTCTGGAGCAGGCCTGTCGTCAGTCTTCACGATCTCCATAAACAGCATCAGCGTGCCGATGCGATGTTCCCATTCCTGGTGAAAAGGCTCTCATGTTCCTTCCTGAGTAAAATATTTTTACTATCAGTTTTATTGATTTGCACAGGGACAATTGAAATGTCGAAATAAACCAAACATCAGCCGTTTAGAGGTAATCTGAGTGTTTTATATCTGTTTAACTTCCACTCAGCAGTGAGAATCAGCGGGAGTTTTGAAACGATGAGCCGGCAGTCTGGAGTTCTCCCCGCATACAGCGACCGTCGTTCGACCGGCGAGCGGACAGCTGCTGTTAGAGCAGCGGAACGGCCATCTCCGAAAACGTTGGAGCACATTTGAATTCAAGCAATATCTTGATAAACTGTGCAGATATTTGATGTTTACACATCTACATTCTCGCCTAAAACACCGTAAAAGTCTGTTTTGTGTCACAGAAGCGGTAAAATTTCAAAATTTACTCTCACTTTTAGCCGCTCTATTCCGCCATTATTGGTTTTGAGTTTGTTCGAAATGCATTCTGGGATACTTGGCTGCACCAAGTCCACACAAGTCACCACCGATGCAGACTCGATAAAAGGGGCGGAGCGAGAACACATCCGGGTATTTTGAGGGAACTTGCCTTTATGCGTACTTAGGTTTGGAACAGTAGTTGGGCTGAGAGTGTATGGCAGGCCTTTTAACATAAAATCCGTTTGTTCTGACGATCCGTAATTACATTTCAGATATCTAAACTGCATTTTGACTAGACAAAACTACATTTTGACTATCCAGAATCGTAATTTAAGATATCCGCAATTACATTCTGACTACTAAGAATAATAATTCAAGATATCTTCAATTACATTTTGACGAGTCAAAATTCCTTTCAAGATATCTCAAATTACGTCACCGGATTCGTCATTTGACGGGTCACATATCCGTAATTACAATTTAAGATATCTAAAACGTAATTATGACTAGTCGAAATTACCTTTTAGATATCTGAATTTAACGATTGCGTGAAGGCCCCCTTGTGCTGTACTGAGCTGTCCAAACAATTGCCTGTGTAGAATTTCAGGTGGCTGCAATGGCGCTGGCCGTTATGGACAAAATTGTAATAAAATGCAACAATATAGAAAGAACTCCTCAGTATGGGATATGCGGAGAGCGCGAGAATCGTGTACTTAAGACTGCTTCAGAAATCTGCACAGAATCTCTGATTTTATGGCAGGCCGTTTTAACAAACTGCCTTATAAACATTCAGCCAAAATGCCTCCGTAATTCAAGATATCTCAAACGTCATTCTGACTAGTCAGAATGTTAATTTAAGATATCTTAAATAGAAAAGCCGTCTAATTCAAGATATCTGCAATTCATTTTGAGATATCTTAAAAGGCATTTGACTAGTCAAAATTACAGTTCTAGATATCTCTAATTTAGTTTTGCCTAGTCATTATTTGCTTTCAAGATATCTAGAATTTAATTGACTAGTCAAAACTATTTATCGCCTATCTAAAAAATACATTTAAGATATCTTGAAATATGGTGTCATTTAAGATATCTTTAATTAGAATTATGACTAGTCAGAATAAAAAACAAGAATCTTGAATTAACTTTATGAGTAGTCATAATTTATTGTAGATATCTGAAATGTGAGTTTCAGATAGTCAGTAATTCATTGAAGATATCTTGAATTGAAACCGCCGTACAAATGAATGGTAAATCTGACGTCATTTCGACTAGTCAGAATGTAATTAGAGATATCTCAAATAGGTATTTTGTCTAGTCAAAACATAATTAGAGATATCTGAATTTACTAATACGTCTAGTCATAAATCAATTTCAGATATCTGGAATGTAAGTGTGGTGAATCAGAGTTTATGTTAAAATGGCCTGCCATAGAGAGTGATGACGTTTCACAAGTTCACGAGTACAGAAGTCCGCACAAGAACGCATATTGAGAAACGGCCCAGCTGACAGGAATGAGGAAGCTGGGACTTGTAGTTTTTACCCTCGGACTTGTAGTTTTCCCCAGGGTGCGGTCTTCCTCCTTGTAGAGGAGGGGCGTGTCAATCTTATGGCCCGCGGGCCAAATCCAGCCCGCTAGACAGTCCAATCCGGCCCGTGGGATAACTTTGCAAAGTGTAAAAATTACAGAAAAAAAGATTAAATTAAAATTTTCAATAAATGGAACTGCTATTCCCAATTTGCCCACTGGGTGTCATTGTTTGTTTTGATTTTTCGGTCTGTTTTTTGCTGTCAAAAGTAAACGCTGTAGCACGCTCAAAATGTCTTTGTCTAAAAGGAGAAAGGTGGACTCAGAGTGCAGAGCTTTCCAAGAAAAATGGACCCTTTCCTATTTATTTACAGAGATAAATGGGAACCTGTGTGCTTAGTGTGGTCGCATGAATCACGTCATGGAAGTGGTTGTCCGAACAGTTAATTTCATCCGAGCCAGAAGTCTGAATCACCGCCAATTTGACGGCCTTCTCAGTGATAAAGACATCACGTATGGACCGCCTTACCACACGGAGGTGAGGTGATTAAGCCGAGGGGCCATGCTGAAGCGTTTCTTTGATCTACGAGAGGAAATTGGACAGTTCATGGAGGAAAAGGGCAAACCGGTGCTGGAATTTAAATCCTCAGAATGGCTGCAGGATCAAGCATTTATGGTGGATATTACAGAGCACTTGAATAATTTGAACAAAATGTTGCAAGGCTGCAAAAAAGTTGTCACTCAATATTATGACAGCATACGCGCATTCAAGCTGAAGCTGACTTTGTGGGAGACACAGCTGTCGAGTGGCGACCCTGCTCACTTTCCTCGTCTAAGAGGTCTAAGAGGTGTGTGTGTGACTGGTGTTAATACTGACATGAATCGGTACAAAGACAAGATCATGGAATTACTGCAGGAGTTTGAGCAACGGTTTCAGGTCTTTGGTGAACTTGAAACAGAGTTTGCAGTTTTCTTCTGATGTGCCCGTTGACATCCAACTTGAAATAATTGATTTACAGTGTGATTCAGATTTGAAGGACAAATTTGCCTCCGTGGGCTTGGACACATTTTATCAGTATCTCTTGCCAGGATACCCCAAACTGACAGCTCTGCCTGCAAAGATTTGGTGCATGTTTGGGACCACCTATGTTGTGAACAAGTTTTCTCTGTAATGAGCATCAATAAAACAAAGCTGCGCTCAAGGCTCACTCACAAGCACTTAAATGACTTTCTGAAACTGGCTGCTACTCAGGATCTGACACCTGATATTGATGCACTTGTGAAGGTGCGAATTAAACAGTGAGTAAGCCTACTTCATGCAAAATGCTGATCAGATACTTTTGCAGAATACAGTTAGAATACAGTTCTAAGAGACTGAATACATACTGTGAAAATGTGAAAAGATGCAGTATTTGTGCAATATAATAAAAGTCAGAGGGATAATTACATTTTCTTCCTGCCACTTTAGTTTCCATGGTATGGTGGGTCAGAATGAAAATAATTTGTAGATCTTAAGTTTTATTCAGAAATTAAAATCCATACTGGTCAGTTCTAGACACCTGTGACCAAATGTTTTGTGCCTTTGTAGATCCACTGTGATCTGTACACTGTAATGCACATTTATAAATTATAAACTGAGCCACAATATTGTTGAAATTGCTCTTATATTTATGTAACCCCCATGAGTTTTACAGAGAAAAAAACCATTGGATTTAATGTATGTTTTGTTTTTTTGCAATTCCTTGAAATGTCCCACAGAGGGCGCTAGGTGCCTATGTGGTGATCCAAACCTACCATGGGGTCAGAGAAGAAAGAGGAGGAAGGGAAAAAAGCGAGACACCATGCAAAGAAGCCAACGTGGTTCGGCTCTAGCAACCTAGCTTAGCCAAAAACGTAATCGAGTTGCTTCTTTAATGTTGAATTTAAGGTTTTGTTAAGTGTAACAACCGTGTTTGGATTTTTGTTGTTTGTGAGGGAAGAATTCGGAGGACCCGAGTTTGATGTGATTGTCGGGATTTTCTCCGGTGAGTGTCTTGTGTTTTACTCCATGTATTAGTTGTAGCCGAACAGAGCTCCTGTTTGTTTGTGACTGTAACCGAGACTACAAAAAACCAATCGGAGAAACGAGAAACATGCACTATGTAATGTATGTCTAACACTGTAGGAAATGTTAAGTTTTATTGTTGTAGACTAATTCTGGTTGTAGTGTTTTACTTTATTAACCAGTGAATATGTGTTCAAGTTTTGTGAAGGCTTGACTAACGTGTAAAACTGATGAGAGTAAGAGACTGAGAGATTGCTCATTGCTAACTGCATAGAGAAAATTTGCCATTTATTGGAAATTGTACAATATGCAGGTTGGTTTTATGACTACGGTCGGATTCTGAGAGAGGACGACTGCAGATCCACTGCGAGCAGGAGGCACAACGGCGGTCGTTGCAGCGGTGCGGAGTGAAGGATTGGTTCCATGGATTTGGATGCACCCGATTCTCCACTGGATAACAGATAAGCTTAAGCAGATAACCAATAGGGGGCCCCTAATTGAACAAAAACTGCACAGTTGGCTGACAGACATTTTGACCTTACTGAACTTAAACCAAACGGTTGACTGAAACACTTTTGACTGAACTGAACTAAACATTTCAATTGAAGAAACTTTAAACTGTCGCTTCCATCAGGGAAGATAAAAAGACCTTAATAAGCTGAAGGATTTTTACTACCCGGGTAGAAATTTAAAGAGAAGGGTGGACAATTTTATTTATCTATTTTTATTTTGGGTACTATTTCATGAGAGCTGTAATGTGAACTGCAGTTTTATTTGTTTTTAATTTTTTGTTAATAAATTTATTTTGTGTACAGCTTAAAGAGTGTCACCCCTCCTTTTACTTAAATCCTCCTGTCAGGCCCTAGATCGGAAATATTGCTGTGTATTGTTTAATAGTACTTTAATACAGGTTACAGCGAGAGAATTTTGTGGTGAGCCAGCCAGGAGGATTTCAAGTAAAAGCAGAGTTGAATTCAAAGAGTTATTTCTGAAAATTTGCCAATTGATTACTGTTTGAACTAATAGCATAAACATGCCTACCACTACTGATATTGGACAAGAATATGATGCAATTCCAGAGAGGTCAGTCCTTGCTCTAGGTATTACTGGTGATGACACAGATGAAGACATTTCTGAACTCCTTGAGACATATGGTATTGTGTCCAAGATAGTCAGGTTGAACCCAACAAGGGCTATTGTTGAGTTTGACTCAGAGGAAGTGGTTACACACCTAAAACCACAATTTCCATGTGAAATAGCCACTGCTAGAGACCCTGCTGTGAAATGGTGCTTAGACAGCCTTGACAAAATGATTCCTCTATTGAGTAAGCCCTCTTCTCCGGTAACTGCAGCACCTAGTAAAGTTGCTCCAGAAACAGTATGCTCCATTGAGTCAGGAAGTTCTGAGGCTGAATCAGACAGTAGTGAAACATCACATGTGTCTAAAGGTCCTAAGCCTAGCTCACCAACTACAACTCAGTATGCTTCCATGTTCTCAAATAAAAGTACAAAACCCAAGAGAAGAGCTGTACCAGTCACTTCAGCAGCATTAGACAATGATGTGTTGAACCCCCAAGATGTGCAACAAATAATAGTAGAGCATGTTATCAAAACTGAAACAGCTCCTACTTCAAACTTAGGCTCCAAACGATTACGGTCCTTCTCAGGCAGGATGCCCAAACCTCCTGGAGAACTTGACTTTGAAACGTGGTGCTTACATGCTGACCTCATGTTTCAAGATGGCTTACCCACTGACGTACAGAGAAGGATGATCTTGGAAAGCTTGCTTTCCCCTGCTTCAGACATTGTGAAGCAGCTTGGAACACAGGCATCTCCCTGTGATTATGTCAGACTCCTTCAGTCAGCATATGGGCTTGTTGATGATGGCGAGGAAATCTTTGCCAAGTTTCTTAACACTCACCAAAATCCAGGTGAGAAAGCATCTGAGTATCTTCAAAGATTACAAGTACTTCTCAACACAGCAGTCAGACGTGATGGCGTACACAAAGCGGATGCCAGCCAACAGGTTTTCAAACAGTTTACACGTGGCTGCTGGGATCAAACCTTGCTCTTGACTCTTCAACAAAAATTTCAAATGCATTCACCACCTGACTTTTCAGAACTACTCCTTCAGCTGTGAACAGAAGAGGAAAGGAGAGAAGTTAAAATGGATAGAATGCAACGCCACTTTGGGAGTTCTAAAGTGAAACTTTCTTCGCAACTTCAGTCTGTTTCAGACAACAATCCCAAAAATGACCCCAATGCAGAAATACTACAGAAATACATAACAGAGACAGAAAGCCTTAGAAAGCAAGTGGCCGAATTGCAAGTGCAGCTCACAGAAAAGAGAGCTCAACGAAGACAAAAACAAGAGCAAAAGCCCCCCAGGCTGCCTTAGAGACACAAGCAGCTGAAATTCAGACACAGCTAGCAAGACAACATGTCCCAACCAAAACCTTGGTTCTGTTTTAAATGCGGTGAAAATGGCCACATTGCTAGGCAATGTGAGAATGCTCCCAATAAAGATCTGGTTGACCAGAAATACAAAGAATTGAAAGCTAAACAGCAAGAGTGGAAAGTTAAGTACGGTCAAACTTTAAACTGGACCGGGTTTCAGTAGAGGGACGGACTGAGGCCCAACCAAAACAAAGTCCCCAATCAGCACAAAGTTTCACACATGACTGTGAGCGCAGAAAAGCTAGTCAGCCTATGGCTGAGATGTCAGAAGAGGCCGTTCTAAATGCATTAGTTGGTTCAAAGCACACTGCTACACTGACCATTGATGGAGTCCAGTGTTTGTGTCTCCTCGATTCAGGCTCCCAAGTCACAACAGTGTCAGAGTCCTTTCATAAGCTCCATCTGCCTTCACGATCAATCCAACCACTGAAAAACCTCTTGGATATTGAAGGTGCAGGTGGACAAGCCGTCCCTTATTTGGGGTACACAGAGTTGAGCATCTTCTTTCCAGATCGAGTTGCTGGGAAGCCTGAGGAGATATGCATTCTAGCCCTCATTGTACCCGATTGTAGGGCTAATCGAGAAGTTCCTGTTCTGGTTGGAACAAATGTTTTGGATGTACTGTATGAAACCTATTTAACCTCTAAGGAGACTAGTGTCAGCAACAAACAAGTGCACTGTGCTAATCCTCCGCTGATCAAAAGATTGTATAGCATACATGACAATGAACAAGACAATGCAAGAGTTGGGAAAGTAAAACTGTTGAGTAAAAAGTGTGTTACCATACCAGCAGGTGGTAAAGTTGCTTTGACGGGCTACACCAGAAACGTTTCAGTTTCCCCAGGCACACCATTGCTAGTTGAAGGTACAGCTCCCAGTTTACCAGGTGGCCTAATATTTTGCAGTTATATCATGACTGCCCCAGCTCAGACATCCTTTAAAGTTCCCATTCTTGTGAAAAATGAAAGCGCTCATGTCGTCAGAGTTCCTGCTAGTCAGAACATGGCTGAACTCCACATACCGTTGTCCATCTCACCATTACCATTGGCTAAGACTAAAGTCGGTGATGCAGGCAAAGATCCCCAAATTGCTACAACTGTCATATGCAATAACATACACTCACCCGATTCAGCATGTCCCCTGAAATTTGACTTCAGTGATTCCCCTCTGCCTGAAGATTGGAAAAAGAGAGTCACTGAGAAGCTCAATTCTGTCTCAGATGTGTTTGCCAAACATGATTTGGCCGAAACCCAAGAACATGCAAGAGCTAAAATCATTTTTGGGGTTTGCGGGATACTATCGGAGATTCATTAGAGATTATTCCAAGATAGCAAGACCCCTAAATGATCTGACAGCAGGCTTCATACCGTCTAAGAAGTCTGGTAGGGGAAATCCAAAGAACACCCCTGTTGTTGATCCAAAGAAACCATTTGCGGAAAAATGGACTTCAAAATGTGATGAAGCATTTAACATGCTGATTCACAAACTCACGACCGCCCCAGTCTTAGGCTTTGCAGATCCTAAAAAGCCTTATATTTTGCATACTGATGCAAGTTTGCATGGATTAGGGGCAGCTCTTTATCAGGAGCAAGATGGTCAACTGAGGGTGATAGCATATGCTAGCCGAGGGCTATCCAACTGTGAAAAGCGCTATCCCACCCATAAACTAGAGTTCCTTGCTCTTAAGTGGTCTGTGACAGATAAATTCTTTGACTACCTTTATGGAGCAAAATTCACAGTAGTAACTGAGAACAACCCATTGACATATGTACTGACGACCGCCAAACTGGATGCTGCAGGGCATCAATGGTTGGCTGGTCTTTCGACTTTTGATTTCCAGTTACAGTACAGGGCTGGAAAGAAAAATCAAGATGCAGACGGCCTTTCGAGGCGGCCTCATCTCCAGAATGGGGCAGACCATACTTCTGACAACGAGGACAACCAAATAAAGCAGTTCATGTCCCAGGTTGTTCAGGAGAAAGAGGAACCAGGAGTCTCAGCAGACATTGTAAAAATCATCTGCCAGAGGCATCTCACTCAGCAAACATGCAACACCGACAATGAGTTTCCTTTTGTACTGACCCCAGTCGAATGTCTAGCTATTGGCGATGGTGTCATCCCACCAGAGTACTGCCATGCTGATTTGATACCAGGGTCATGCACATTACCCCGCCTGTCCCAGCAAGACTGGGCCCTTGAGCAAAAGAAGAATCCTGCCATTAGCCAGGTCATCTCTTTGCTGAAAGGAGGGAGGCGACTTTCATACAGAATGCGACTGCGTGAGGATAGAGAGGTTCAACTCATGCTACGTCTTTGGAGCCAGCTGGTTCTAAACGGTGAAGTGCTCTACAGAAAGCGGATGGTGAATGGAGAGGTTACTTACCAACTTGTCTTACCACAGAGCTACAGGAATGTGGCTCTAGAAAGTCTCCATGATGCCACTGGCCACATGGGAGTTGATCGCACTATGGACTTGGTGCGCAATCGCTTCTATTGGCCATACATGGCAGCAGATGTTGACAACAAAGTTCGAACCTGTGAGCGTTGCATCAGGCAAAAGGCCAGAGCTGAACGCAGTGCTCCTCTTGTAAACATTCGGACAAGCAGACCACTGGAACTGGTCTGTATTGACTATTTGTTGTTAGAGCCAGATGGACAAAGTACCAAGAATATACTCGTTATGACAGACCATTTCACTAAGTATGCTGTGGCTGTCCCAACACCTGACCAGAAGGCGACAACTGTCGCAAAGGCATTGTGGAACAACTTCTTTGTCCAATAGCGCTCACCTCAGTGGTGATGAAGTGTTTTGAGAGACTCATCAAGACATTCATCACCTCCTCACTGCCCACCACCCTCGACCCACTACAGTTCGCATACCGGCCAGACAGATCCACAGATGACGCCATATCCTTCCTCCTCCACAAGACCCTTTCACACATAGACACTGGTAAGGGGAACTATGTGAGAGTGCTGTTTGTAGATTACAGCTCAGCATTCAACACCATAGTTCCCTCCAGGCTGGTCTCTAAGCTGCTGGACCTGGGCCTGGGCCCATCCCTGTGCAGGTGGGTTCACAGCTTCCTGACCAGCAGACCACAGGTGGTACGAGTGGGTCACCTCACCTCATCCTCCCTCACCCTCAACACTGGATCCCCCAAGGCTGTGTGCTCAGCCCTCTGCTGTACTCACTGTACACCCATGACTGCGAGGCCACGTCAGAGTCCAACGTCATCATCAAGTTTGCTGACGACACTGCTGTTGTGGGACTAATCTCCCACAATGAGGAGACAGCCTACAGGAGAGAGGTCTCCCGCCTGGAGAACTGGTGCCAGGAGAACCACCTCCTGCTCAACGTCAGCAAAACGAAGGAACTGATCGTGGACTTCAGCAGGAAGCAGCAGAGGGACTACCACCCACTTGTCATCAGTGGTGCTGAGGTGGAAAGAGTGGACACTTTCAAATACCTGGGAGTGACCATCTCACAGGACCTGTCCTGGACTCATCACATAAACATCACTGTGAAGAAGGCCAGACAGCGTCTCTACCTCCTCAGGCGGCTGAGAGACTTCAAGCTCCCACTCAAGGTGCTCAGGAACTTTTACACCTGCACCATCGAGAGCATCATGCGTGGGAGCATCACCACCTGGATGGGAAACTGCACTAAGCAGGACTTCATGGCCCTAAAAAGGGTGGTTCATTCAGCTGAACGGACCATCAGAACCACCCTCCCAAACCTGCAGGACATTTACACCAAGCAGTGCAGGCTGAGGGCCATGAAGATCCTAAAACAGCCCAGCCACCCCGGACACTCTCTCTTCTCCCTGCTCCCATCAGGCCGGCGTTACCGCTGCCTGAGGACTAAGTCTGAAAGGTTGAAGAAGAGTTTTTACCCACAAGCCATCCGTCTGCTCAACTCTGAGCCCTAACTGGACTATTATTGCACAATGTAAATATTATAATCTATAATTCCATGTAAAAGTGTGTATAGTATATAGTGTATAGTGTGATTTACTTATTTTTATTTTTATTCTTCTTATTTATATGTGTGTGTATATATGGTTGCAGGTACAAAATACATTTCACTGTGCATTGTACTGTGTATAACTGTGCATGTGACGAATAAACACTATCTATCTATCTATCTATCTATCTATCTATCTATCTATCTATCTATCTATCTATCTATCTATCTATCTATCTATCTATCTATCTATCTATCTATCTATCTATCTATCTATCTATCTATCTATCTATCTATCTATCTATCTATCTATCTATCTATCTATCTATCTATCATTATGGTTTCCCTGAGCGGTTGCATAGCGACCAGGGGAGGGATTTTGAATCCACTCTCATAAAGGAGCTGTGTAGCCTGCTTGGGATAAAGAAAACCCGAACAACACCGTATCATCCACGTGGCAACCCCGTGGAGAGATTTAACAGGACTCTTCTAGCCATGTTAGGTACGCTTCAGGAAGAGAACAAAGTAAAATGGAAGGACTTTGTGCAACCATTAGTGCATACTTACAACTGCACCAAGCATGACACTACTGGGTATTCCCCATATCAGCTCATGTTTGGGAGACAACCCAACCTACCTATTGACATTGCTTTTGGTCTGACCCCTGTTGGACAAGGGAAAGTGTCTCATACTGAGTATGTCAAGAATCTCAGAGAAACTCTAACAGAGAGCTACAAGATTGCAGCTGATCACAGTACACAAAGTGCTTTTCACAATAAACAGCGCTTTGACAAGAGAGTCAGAGAGTCAAAGCTGGAGGCTGGAGATCGTGTCCTTGTGAGAAATGTTGGGATCTGTGGGAAACACAAAATAGCCAACAAATGGAGTGAGACCATTTACAAGGTCGTGAAGCAAGTGAGAGATCTACCGCTCTTTGTCATTGCACCTTGCAACTCCGATGGGCCAGAAAGAGTGCTACACAGGGATTTGTTGCTACCCTGCGGTTTTCTGCCCCCTACAGTTGTAGAGCAGGGACCCAGCCAAACCAGAGCCAAACGTGGTTCAAAAGGGTCCGAGCCCAACAGTCCGGCTAAGGGGAGCAGATCTGACAGAAATGATGATGAAAACACTGTGTTATCAGAAAGTGATGATGAAGAGGATGGTGTTGAGTATTATCATCCATGCTTCACAGTTACCAGTGCTAGAAATGCTACCGGTAATGAAGGAGGGATGGATAATACAGTTCATAATGCACCTGAACCTGGACCGAGTTCCAGTGTTGAAGCCAGTCCCACAAAGCAAAGTGATGAAGTTGTAAAGGATTCTTCATGGCAAAGAAACAGCCCAACTGTGCCTGATAGTGTTGCACCACAGAATCCAGCACCAGAAATTGAGGTTGAGGAATCAGTGGAGAAATCTACTCTTGACCCAGAAGCACTGACCTTTCAACCACAAGAGTCGAGGACGAGACATGAGATCACAGCCATTGAAGCTGAGACAACACCAAAGGCTGTTGAACCTAGAGACCCAGGTGTGGACGAAATAATTAAGGAGAAATCTCAGACTCCTGATGTGGATGAGGCTCATGGAGTGGAAGGAAATGCAGAAAAAGTGGAACTGAGGAGATCCATTCGAGAAAGAACCCTTCCTAAAAGACTGACTTATCCATCATTAGGGAATCCTCTGGTGGTAGTCATGTAGTCCTTGCTAAGTGGTTTAGATCAAGCTCTTACTGAAGCACTTACTGTTGATACTGGACTACATATTTGTCAATTTCAACCTGAAATGTCTGAGATTGTGTAGAATTTTGAGCATGCAGGGACGCATGCAAGGTCAGAGGGGGAGGATGTAACCCCCATGAGTTTTACAGAGAAAAAAACCATTGGATTTAATGTATGTTTTATTTCTTTGCAATTCCTTGAAATGTCCCACAGAGGGCGCTAGGTGCCTATGTGGTGATCCAAACCTACCATGGGGTCAGAGAAGAAAGAGGAGGAAGGGAAAAAAGCGAGACACCATGCAAAGAAGCCAACGTGGTTCGGCTCTAGCAACCTAGCTTAGCCAAAAACGTAATCGAGTTGCTTCTTTAATGTTGAATTTAAGGTTTTGTTAAGTGTAACAACCGTGTTTGGATTTTTGTTGTTTGTGAGGGAAGAATTCGGAGGACCCGAGTTTGATGTGATTGGTCGGGATTTTCTCCGGTGAGTGTCTTGTGTTTTACTCCATGTATTAGTTGTAGCCGAACAGAGCTCCTGTTTGTTTGTGACCGTAACCGAGACTACAAAAAACCAATCGGAGAAACGAGAAACATGCACTATGTAATGTATGTCTAACACTGTAGGAAATGTTAAGTTTTATTGTTGTAGACTAATTCTGGTTGTAGTGTTTTACTTTATTAACCAGTGAATATGTGTTCAAGTTTTGTGAAGGCTTGACTAACGTGTAAAACTGATGAGAGTAAGAGACTGAGAGATTGCTCATTGCTAACTGCATAGAGAAAATTTGCCATTTATTGGAAATTGTACAATATGCAGGTTGGTTTTATTACTACGGTCGGATTCTGAGAGAGGACGACTGCAGATCCACTGCGAGCAGGAGGCACAACGGCGGTCGTTGCAGCGGTGCGGAGTGAAGGATTGGTTCCATGGATTTGGATACACACGATTCTCCACTGGATAACAGATAAGCTTAAGCAGATAACCAATAGGGGGCCCCTAACTGAACTAAAACTGCACAGTTGGCTGACAGACATTTTGACCTTACTGAACTTAAACCAAACGGTTGACTGAAACACTTTTGACTGAACTGAACTAAACATTTCAATTGAAGAAACTTTAAACTGTCGCTTCCATCAGGGAAGATAAAAAGACCTTAATAAGCTGAAGGATTTTTACTACCCGGGTAGAAATTTAAAGAGAAGGGTGGAAAATTTTATTTATCTATTTTTATTTTGGGTATTATTTCATAAGAGCTGTAATGTGAACTGAAGTTTTATTTGTTTTTTATTTTTTGTTAATAAATTTATTTTGTGTACAACTTAAAGAGTGTCACCCCTCCTTTTACTTAAATCCTCCTGTCAGGCCCTAGATCGGAAATATTGCTGTGTATTGTTTAATAGTACTTTAATACAGGTTACATTTATAAGAAATTTCAGGTTGTTCGTAATATGTTTTGAAAAAAACAGTGCATTAAATGTGAACATTTTCAGAACATATTTGTTCTTCTTTATACTCAAAAAAAAGGGAAAAATATGGAGTCATCATTATTTATGATTTAATATGCTATGATTTTACTGGTCCGGCCCACTTTAGTTCAAATTGATCTGTGTGTGGCCCCTGAACTAAAATGAGTTTGACACCTCTGTTGTAGAGGCTTGAATCCATCCAGGACGCGCAGTGCATGCTGGGACAGCTGCGGCTCGGTCCAAAAACAGCGTCTCTGTGAACATGGATCCACTCTGTGAGCTGGAAACAGCTTCTTTCTAACCGGGAGGAGGCGCTAGCATGGCTGATAAAGCATCTGTAGCTGCTGATGCTGTGAAAAACACCTGTACAGGTAACACTGTGCTCTGTGATGCTGATGTGGAAGGTGACCGATCTGTCAGTCAGTGAATATAACGAGCTCACTGTGAGCATCTCTGATATCTGTGGCTGTAACACTGAATCAGAGCATGAAGACTTCCTGTTCTCAGACTTCAGCCCATCAGTCTGTGACTCTGATCATTGTTCAGGTCTTCATTGTTTCCAGGAGGAGAAGCACCTCTGAGCTTCTGCTGAGGAGGAGCTCCAGGAGAGCCTCGCTCTCTGAAAGACCTCCATGAACAGCTGCAGCAGCTCTGCACTTTTACAGCCACTTCTGTTCATCCCAAAGCTGTGAAGAGAGCACAGCTTCTTCCTCAGAGTCAGCTCAGCTTCATCACATTCATACTACAGACCAGGGACACCCAAAGGGTGGCCCGCGGCCCCTGCTGGGCCTTGGAGGTGGTGCAGGTGGGCCACAAGAACTGGGTTTAAAGAGGACTCGTAACTTTATGAGATCAAAAACAGTAAAATGTGACAAATGATGCTCATTAAACATGAGGAATGAGCACAGGTGAGTTGTGTCCAGGTAAACAGTCCCTCTGAGAGGAAACAGTGCTGATGGGAATCAAACAGGAAACAGGAACTGATCTGAGTTTGGAGAACTTTGATTGTTTCAGCAGCTCTAAACCAGAGGTGGCAAAAGTACTGACATTCTATAGTTAAGTACAAGTACAAGTACTTGTGTTAAAAATACTTTGGTAAAAGTCAAAGTACTGGTTCAACTTCTTTACTGCAGTAAAAGTAAAAAAGTACAGGCTCTGAAATGTACTCAGAGTAAGAAAGTCAAAGTAGTTCTTTGGAGGACGTTTCTACCTGATATTGTTGTGTAAAGCTGACTGAAGCTCATTATATATTATTGTAATAATATAAAGATGAGAATAGAAACATTATTCAATCTAAATCTGAATCCTAATGAATGCTCTCAGCTTGAATCTGTTCTGTAGGACACAAACTGTGAAAGGGAATTTAAACCCAGCTCTGTTCTCTGTGTCCTCCATAGTAGAGGGTGACTGTGCCTCCACCTAAACACCAACATGAGGATCCTCAGGGGTTCCAGTGGGATTCAGAAGGTGGAGGAACCCTAAGATCAGCTGTAGTGGCTCTGCATGGGGAGAAGAACCACAGCTTTCTATTGTAGCTGCAGTAAATGATGTTGGTGTGCAGGCTGTGATCAGCTGACCTGCTGCTCTCTGCTTCCTCTTTCTTCCATCTTTCTCCATCTCAGTGAAGTTATCGCTCATTCTTTGCTCTCCCTGAAATACAGCAGCTCTTCTTTTAGCTCGCAGACACACTGTGTGACAAACTGCACACACTTTGTGTGTTTGCTGATATTTGTTGAGCATTTAGAAATGTTGCATTTCCCTGACACACGTTACTGTCTTTATTTTTGCTCCTCTGTAGCACAACTATGAACATCTGCCCTCAGTGCGGCCCCCTGTAACCCCTCATTATAGCTATAAATGATACATTAATTATACGGTTTGGCCTCTTTAATGTCTTTGTATGTGATGAGCCCGGTGATGGAGGACACGCCTGTACGATTGTCTCTTATATGTTATTGTTCCTCCGTTTAGGCTCAGATCGTTGATGTTTGAGGCGCACTGACTGGAAATGCTAACGAGTTAAAGCTAAAGTAACGAGCTCCTTTTAACCATGGAAGAAGTAGAAAGTACAGATACTTGTGTAAAAATGTAGCAGTAAAAGTAAACTGTGGTCAGAAAAATAAAGAAGTACAGATACCTGAAAAATCTCCTTAAGTACAGTAATGAAGTATTTGTACTTTGTTACTTCTGCTCTAAACACATATCAGGATCTTTGCTGCCCCGTCTAGGAGGAAGTTCCCGCTCAGCTCCTCCTGAAGTGGCCTGACTCCACGCAGCCCTCCGTCCTCCCGCTCTGTGATCAGTGATTATTGAAAGGACGCTGAGACCAGACTGAACTCCATCCTCACTTTTACATTTGACCATTTCTCAGAGCAAAGCTGCCATTGAAATGGATTTGGGGAAACTCGGCAGCTGAGGGCAGTTCATCGACTTTCAGCTGCGGCCGTGGAGGAAAGATGGCAACACAAACATGCTCACACACATTTGTGTTAACATGCAAAGTTGTTGTAGCCCTGCAGAACTCACCTGTGAGCCAGGTAATCTTCCAGGCTGTGTGAGGGTTTGTGTAGTTTGTGTTACAGACACACTGTGACGGTGGCAGTGATACAGGACTCTGTAAACTCAGTTCTACAGCACAGCAGGCAGTTCAGTGAGTGCTGACCACAAACCATGTGGGCTTTATGATAACTGGGACCATTCTGCTCAGCTCCTTGTTGGGGAGATCAAAGTGTTTGGGCCTTTTCTAATGACAGTGTAACTGTGTCACATGTTGGCTGCACGTTCTCAGGATGTTTCCTCCTTTCAAACAGCACAACATCAGAAGCTCAGATTTCCACGTGGAAACAGAGTCGTACCCGGGTGAGAGCGGAGCAGATGCTGTCGTTCCCATTTTGAATCCAAACTTCAGCACGTCTCAGTCCTTCTTACAGCTCTGACTTCATTTCTGTTGAACGTGCAGTTCCATCGCAGCAGATCAGACACGAGTCGCTTCCAGCAGGTGAGGAAACAGACTCCGCCCACTGTGACTGAACGAGCTGAACAGAAACAGGTGAAAGTGTTTAAAGGACGTTAAAGTTCAGAAACATCCAGCAGATAAACCAAAGCAGAAGCATCAGAGTGGTGGAGCACGGAGACGCTCTGCCTGCCAGACGCAGCTCAGGGCAAAGAAACAGGCCTCTCCTCCACAGCATCCAGGCCTGTTTCATTTAGTTTTTCATTTCAATGTCCAAATGATGGAGTTTCCATCTGAAAATGGCCTTAAAGGACATCACTCTGCACACACTCATTGATTTCTAGCATCAGATAATAACTGTCCATTATCATTGCTGACAGAATCGTATCGAGGCTTCAGAACAACCTGAAACCAGCTCCACAGTGACACCTGCTGGCCAATGTGACTATTGGCACATGGTGATGATATTTGGTGAAACGTGGATCCAAACTGAGGAAAGACTGACATGTTTATTGTGATAAGCACACAGGTTTGAGCTGTTTCTTCCTGTTTCTGCCTTCCAAACACAAACCAAACCCTCAAAGTTTGGATGTGTTTGCTTCACTTTAAGCTTTCTGGGAGTTTGTGTCATCAGGTTTGTTCCACACACTGTCAAACAAGCTAGTGTTGGTTTTATTTCAGTTCATTAGAAAATCCAATTAAAAAGTGTGTTTTCCTTTTTAAAGGGTCACATTAAGTTTTAAAGAGCTAATTCTCATCAGCAGCATCATCACTGACCAATACTTTTTAAATGTGAGGAAACACGTCATCCTCTGCTGAGCGACCTCTGACCTCTGAACCTTTCCTGACCTTTATCTGCAGCCTGCACTGCTGTGGGTGTCACATCTTGGAACGTGGGCTCGATGTTGGACTCTGAGCTGTGATTGCACTGAACCTGCCTTTGTCCCTTCACTTCACTTTGATTTCTATAGATCACAGCAAACAGCTGCCTCAGCGGCTTCATGTACCCTACAGTAATACAGAGGAAACCCAACAGCCTATGAGCAGCACTTGGTGACAGTGGGAAGGAAAAACTCCCTTTAACAGGAAGAAACCTCCAGCAGAACCAGGCTCAGGGAGGGGGGGTCATCTGCTGAGGGGGGAGAGACAGAGATTAATAATAACTAATGATTAAGAGCATCATGGGAACCCCCCAGCAGCCTAGGCCTATAGCAGCATAACTCAGGGAGGGTTCAGGGTCACCTGATCCAGCCTAACTATAAGCTTGATCATAAAGGAAAGTTTGAAGCTGATCTTAAAAACAGAGGGGGGGGGGTCTGTCTCCTGAATCCAAACCTCCCCTCCTTTGATTTCATAGGTAATGATGTCTGTGGAATTATCTTTCAGTAAGTAATGTCAGGCCTGTGTGTTTATTGACAGCTGGATATGAAACTGTATTTGTTGCCTGAACCTGATGTTAAAATGGTATTTTTCTCTAACCTTTCCAGCGCACTGAGCTGCAGGTATAACAGCTTTATCTGCGATGCTGAAATCAACAAACTCTCCATCATGAACATAACAGCTGAATTATGTCAGAGTTTTACCACAGAGTTCACCGACCAGCCCGCTCACAGGAAGCTCCAACATGAAGCACGTGGTTTTAATGAGTCAGCAGCTCTGCAGCCCATCAGCCAATCACAGCATCCCTCAGGTAAGAAGCTTCAGAACTAAGAGACCACCAACACCTCCAGCAGAAGCCCCCTTTAACCTAACGTGGTGGTTTAGTCTGAAAGCGCTTTAAGATGGAGCTGATTAAAGTTTGTCCAGAACAAAGTTTGATTTTCTGAGATGACCATCGATGTGTTTGGATGTGTTTCCTTTGAGCTTCATGGTGAACAGGTTATTAGCAGGACCTTCAGACAGAAGAAGGGAAACAGTTTGATGGATCATCACACCATGCAGATGTTACTGTTACTGGGTGGACACTTATTAACAATGATGGTTTTCTACATTTAGCATCACTGAAGAAATCAGGATATATCTATATCCTGGCCCTTCCCCTCCTCCCACTCAATCAAACAACACATCACACACATAGGGTCTTTGGGGGGGGGGTTCCTCCCACTGCATACAGCTCCTGGTGGGCCGTGGATGGCCCGGGTCCTCTGGGTCTTTCCCTGCTTGCCTCTGGATCTGTATGAGGGTGGTTGCAGCTTCTTGCCCTCATTACTGAGTACATTCATGACAGAGGTACACACACACACATTACTACAAACCACAGCAAGACTGTGTGTGTGTGTGTGTATATATGTGAATGTGTATGTTTGTGCATCTTTCTATCTTCTATTATTTTTTCTGTTCTCTCCCTTTTTCTGGTTTCTCTTTATCTTCCTAAAAAGAAAAAAAAACATCCACTGCTTTAGTGCAGTGAAGGCCACTCACTGTCCTTCAGTCCCAGATCAGTGTGTCTGTTTCAGTCAGACCATCCACTCACTGTCCTTCAGTCCCAGATCAGTGTGTCTGTTTCAGTCAGACCATCCACTCACAAACAGCTTCATCTGCAAACATTAAATGGGGACAAGATTTCAATCTTCTCTTTGCTGATGCCCAAAATAACATGAAATACTTGATGCCAATCTTCTTCTCCACCTTCATGAGAGTGGACGGCTGCTGTGCCAGAGGAGTTTGGACTCTTTGCTGGTCTGTGAGGGTTTCTGGAGCCACTTCAGTGCATTTTAAGCATCATTTCACTTGGTTCTGTCTGTGTCATGAAGACCGCTTTAAATCAACCTTAAACAGTTCAGCACATCTTCAGTCGCACAATCACAAGTTTGTTTATTACCCACCAATGAGCTCACTCAGAGAGAGGAGTGTGGACTTCATCTAGCACCGAGGTAAATAGTTAATATGATGCACCTTCCGGTTAGCGCCCATCAGCGTCCTCATGCACATGCGTATCACTATCTGACAAGAGCCTTTTGCAAACACCAGCGATTTCATAGGTACGTCACCGGAGGAGCACGTTGACGGGCCCCAGCGCAAAAAGAGATGAGAAGATAAATTATAATAAAAAGTCATAGTGGGTGCATGTATACAGGTAAATATAGTTATGGAAAGGTTATGCTGTGTGTGGATTCTAGTGAGGGAGAGATTTGGGGTGTTGGAGAAGTGCACAGCATGTCCACGATGAACTGGAAGCTGTTTGTTTCTGTAGTGTGTTCAGGTCTGAATCCCACTGGTTTTCCTGATGTGTTATATGTGTCTCAGTGGATCAGTCCCACAGGGGGTGAACTGTACAGGGTGGAGCCGACCGCTACAATCACAGCAGCAATGATGTTGTTATTGTGAGCATCTGTGATGACAGGGATAGTGTAACAGCATCCAGAGGTGCTGAAACCTGGATGTTAGATCCAGACCCCCCCACCATGGAAGAACGTACATCATGGTTTAAGGACTTGTTTTGATTCAGTGGGCAGACTGGAAACCTGTGCAGCATTTGTTTAGAGGTCGATGATGTCATCAAGAGTGACAGACTCAACAATGCTAACGAGAATATTAGAAAACGTCTTGGTTTGATGATGTTACACATGCTAGGAAGACTGTTAGGCCTTCTCACATGTGTAACCCCAAAATCATCAGTCAGACTACTAGAAGATAAACATGGTGTGTGTCTGTGTGTATTCAATTCAATTTTATTTATATAGCACCAAGTCACAACAGACAGTCGCCTCAAGGCGCTTTGAATTGTGGGTAAAGACCCTACAATAATACAGAGAAAACCCAACAGTCAGAACGACCCCCTATGAGCAGCACTTGGTGACAGTGGGAAGGAAAAACTCCCTTTAAACAGGAAGAAACCTCCATCAGAACCAGGCTCAGGGAGGGGGGGTCATCTGCTGAGGGGGGGCTGAGGGGAGAGAAAAGACATGCTGTGGAAGAGAGCCAGAGATTAATAACAATTAATGATTAAATGCAGAGTGGAGTATAAACAAAGTAAATAAGGTGAACGAGAAGAAACAGTGCATTATGTGAACCCCCCAGCAGCCTAGGCCTATAGCAGCATAACTAAGGGATGGTTCAGGGTCACCTGATCCAGCCCTAACTATAAGCTTAATCATAAAGGAAAGTTTTAAGCCTAATCTTAAAAATAGAGAGGGTGTCTGTCTCCTGAATCCAAGCTGGGAGCTGGTTCCACAGAAGAGGCGCCTGAAAGCTGAAGGCTCTGCCTCCCATTCTACTCTGAAGTATCCGAGGAACCACAAGTAAGCCAGCAGTCTGAGAGAGAAGTGCTCTGTTGGGGTGATATGGGACTATGAGGTCTTTGAGATAAGATGGGGCCTGATTATTCAAGACCTTGTAGGTGAGGAGAAGGATTTTAAATTCTATTTCCTCCTCGTGGCTCCTCACCTGTCCTGATCCAGCTTCTCTGGCACACTCCATCGTCATGCTCCCAAAAATATAACGTTGGTCGCCCAGTCCAGGGGAGGGATTCAGTTTCTTTTCTTCAAGCCATCACCAGCTCACCTCTCCTGCAGCCCGTCATCTCTCCTCCACCTCCTCCTCCGCTCAGCTGCAGCTCATCTTCACAGTCACCCCCTCGCTCTCAAGACCCGTCATCATCTCTTCTACTCACCTGCACAGCCACGTCGCCTTCACCAGCCACGTTTTTAGCCCTAATGTGGACTGAAGAAGAGGAACCAGCTGCTGCCATACCTAGGGCATCCGCTTCACGGAGGAGGCGGCGCACCGGCATCTCCACCCATCTCCACCTTCAGAGACAGCTGTTCCTCCAGACTGAGTTTTTGGATTTAAAGCCACCACCGCTGTCTCCATTCCAGCTGCTACAGCCCCCCGCAGCAGTCTCCAAGCCCCCCCCCCCCCGCAGCAGTCTCCAAGCCCCCCTGCAGCCACAGCTGCTCCCCTGGGTTCCTGGCAGCCACTTATGTCAGAGTCTCAGTGCTCCATCATCCTCATCCTCACCACCTAACACATCACCCAACCCCCATCCCAGGCAAGGTGATGGGCACACTGGGCACAGCCCAGGACCGTGACAGGAACCTGCCACGGTCCTGGGCTGTGCCCAGTGTTTGTGTTTGTGGTTAAGGTTTGTCATGTTCTGGTGTCTTAGCCTTGGTGTCCACTTCCTGTTTTATTTTGGTAAAGTCTTGTTTCTTGTGCAGTGTGTTTAGTTCTGCTTCTCGTCAGTGTCATTGTGCTCAGCTGTGCTCCTGCTGTTTCCACTTTCCCTCGTTAGCCCGACACGACGACTATACTGTAATAAAATGCTAAATTCTAATAACCCCAGTTCTCAGTGGTTCCACACACTCACACCCTCTCTGTGGGGTGTGTGGATGAGGATGTTTTATAACTGCAAACATGAATGTAAGACAGTTTGCTTGCTTTCCTTACTTTGGTTCATGTAAATAACGATTTTGTCCTTGCATCAAACTGATGTCTGAACTGTTGTTAAAGTGTTTTAGATCAATAAAGTTTTTGCCACAGTTTATGACCATTTCCTTTCTGAAGTCATTGTTCAGTGAACATCACACTGATGGGCTGCAACAAGCTCTCTTTTTATTGAGGATTTCATGATTGCTGCTTTACTGGATACATGACGCTTAAGAAGGTTTCCAGACAGAAACATCAGCTTTCCTGACCTTTCTGTCAGTGAGCCCTGGTCTTCATACTGCTGTCAGCCTCTGTCAGTGACACTGTCTTTGAAGTGGATCCATCCTCACTGACCTGCAGCACTTACAATAAACTCATATGAAGCCGTGATGTGATCAGAAACAGCTCTGGGCCAGATGAGTGGCAAAATGGCTTTTGGATCCATAGAACATGAATAAATCCAAAATGGATCCGTGCCGGTTCCTAACTCATTATGCAAAATGTCACCTCGTGCGGTAAGAGTGATTCTAGGAAGGGTCGGGAATCAGCCCAAAACTCCACAGGGGGACCTGGTCAATGACCTGCAGAGAGCTGGGACCACAGGCTCAAAGATGACCGTCAGTACCACACTACGCCGTCATGGATTACAATCCTGCAGGGCACGCATGGTCCTCCTGCTCACGTCAGCAAATGTCCAGGCCTGTCTGAAGCTCATCCACGACCATCTGGATGATCCAGAGGAGGCATGGGAGAAGGTCATGTGGTCAACGAGACAGAAATAGAGCTTTTTGGTATCAACTCCACTCGCCGTGTTTGGAGGAAGAAGAAGGATGAGTACAACCCAAAAACACCGTCCCATCCGTGAAGCATGGGAGTGGAACCATCATACTTTGGGGTGCTTTTCTGCAAAGGGGACAGGACGACTGCACCGTATTGAAGGGAGGGTGGATGGGGTCGTGTATCGTGAGATTTTGCCCAACAACCTCCTTCCCTCAGTAAGAGCAGTGAAGATGGGTCATTGCTGGGTCTTCCAGCATGACAATTACACCAAACACACAGCCAGGGCAGCTAAGGAGTGGCTCCGTAAGGTCCTGGAGTGGCCGAGCCAGTCTCCAGACCTGAACCCTCTTTGGAAGGAGCCAAAACTCAATGTTGCCTGAAACATCTGGAGAAGATCTGTATGGAGGAGTGAGCCAAAATCCTGCTGCAGTGTGCAAACTTGGTCCAGAACTACAGGAAAGGTCTGAGCTCTGTGACTGCATACAAAGCTTCCTGTGCCAAATATTAAGTTCTGCTTTTCTACTGTATCAAATACTTATTTCATGCAATAAAATGCAAATTCATTCTTTAAAATCATACAATGTGATTTTTTTTTAGATTCTGTCTCTCACAGCTTAAGTGTACCTATGATAAAAATTACAGACCTCTCCATTCTTCGTAGGTAGTCTTTGTTATGTATATTCATAAACATACTGATGTCATTCATATGAAGTGTCATTGATGAATTGTGGTGCTTCAGATGTTAGATGCTGGATCCTCTGACCTGTGACTTTCAGCTCCACTTGTTTCTCCATCAGGATGTTTCCTCCCTGCTGCAGACGGTGCAGGTGTAGGTCTTTGTGTCTTCATCTGTCTCAGGGTCAGACTGAGGTCTCCGGTTCTCAGCGGGTCTTCGTTCATCTTCGTTCGGCCTCTGTAGAAACAGCTCTGTTCTCCAGGCTGGTCAGAGCCGTTCTGATACACGCGGACCTTCACGTATGTGTTGGTCCACTCTACTGTAGCATCTTCAGACGGGGGAATCCACCTCCACTCGAGGCACCGAGAGAACAAGATGAAGACGATGAGCTGTACAGACAGCAGAAACAGCACTACGTGAATGTTACCACCCAGTCGTGCCTTTAATTCGTCTTCTTCTGATATGTGGCATAAACTGAACCTTTAACAGTATTTCCTGAAAACCTCTCTCCTGTCTAATCACTTCCTAATAACATCTATAATAATGGCCTATAATATATAATATAATATATAATAATGCTTGTCCAGCAGCAGGAAAGCTTGTTAGCTCATAAATGTGTCCGTGTTTATTTGCATAGTTTGTGTCTGTGATCAGCTGTTCATGATAATCTTTAATAATAAAACCTAAAGTTACTAGTAGTAAAATAACAGGTCACTGTTCTGCAACTGTGTGCTGTAGTTACAATATAACAGATCATATCAATAAAAATAAAATAAATACAAAAGCCTGTGTGTGTGTGTGTGTGTGTGTGTGTGTGTGTGTGTGTGTGTGTGTGTGTGTGTGTGTGTGGATTTGGATGGGTGCAGGGGGAGGGGGGGGGTCCTAAAAATGTGTCTACATGCACCTCAGAAAGTATACAGCTGCGCTCCTGCATCTGGATGACTGAGACTCTTCATTAAACCGAGCCTCCAAAAAGCAAACTCATGCATAAGGAAATGAATAAGCTAAAGAAATGGATCATTGTGTGATGGCCCAAACTCTGCCTCATGGACGAGCTCCTGGATTTGAATTCTTATCCATGACTGCTTTGGTGGAGCAAACTCCTCGTGGCTGGAGCTAATCTGAGCAGGAAGTGTGTTGTGTCATCCCTCCGGGCTCCCTCCTTCTCTCTCTCTACCTCCCTGACTTCCTTCCTCTTCAAATCCTCCTCCATCATCTCGTCACTACTCTTCCTCTGTGCCTCGCCTCGTCTGGGGGTCGCTGCGGTCCCCTCTCCTGCACTCTCTGCCTGATCAGATAGCTCCCCTGCTGCTTCTGCCTCTGTCTCCTCCTCATCCTGGCCATGTGGATTGCTCTGTGTGGCCAGGATGAGGAGACATGATCTTTCTGTCTGTAGCGTGATGGACTGCAGAGCAGCCAAAACATCGACTTTCATCGGGCTGCTCACGACTTCTGGTGAGCAGTTGATCAAGTGTATTTGATTATCAGCTCCTGGCTGTCACTTTCCTGCTTGATTGCCATGTAAAAATGAAGGCTATACTTATTATGAGCCTGCATTTGAGCTTTGTTTACTGAATAATGACACAGTCTAATGTCATGCTGTTAATTTGAACTTGGATTTGAAGACGTTTACAACCTGAAAAAGACCAGAGGATTTTTTTAGAATAGCCTGACATGTAAAAGCTTTGAACTGAAAGAGGACGTTTTTCTTATTTCACATGAGTCTCTGTGGCAGCATCAAGCTTCAGCACTGCATCCATCCAGCTTGGTTTGTCTGTGTTTTCTGGCTGCAGAAAGGATCGTGCCCGTCCACAGTGAACACCTGATGGTTAACGTGGGTCTGCGAGCTGAACCGGTGCCCACACTCGCTTTAAGTTCCAGCTCCATGAGCATCGTGTCCATGTGTGACTCCGTCCCATCCTGAGTACGCTCTGCAGTCATACCTGGACTCTGACACTCTTCATCAGCCAGGCAATGCACCGTGGATTTTATTGATACGTATGCAGACACACACTGTTTTACAGAAGATCTCAACACTGCCGTACCTTCATACTGGACGAGTGATTGGATCAGTTCAATCTTTTCCACCAAAAAGCTTTTGAAAGTTTAACCGTGTGTGTTTGTGTGCACTGGGCTTTACCTGTTATTTTCTTCTTAATGAACCACAAGCAGTTGTTGGTTGTAAAATGTCATTTCTCATGTGTTGTACCATATTTTTAATAGTGAAGTTCTGCCAACCACAGCTGCCAGTATTTTACCATAAAACAGTATATACAGTATATATGAAAACATTCACACAGATACTTTGATTTTTTTTTCTTTTTTTTTATTAAATTTGGTCTCAGGGTCCTAAAAGTCATATTGATAAACAACCAAACGTGACTCAGCAAAGATGTTTTAAATGGATGATTCCTGACATCATGACAGTCATGTCATGATGTCAGGAATCATCCGTTTACATATTTGCTGAGTCTGAAATGTAATGCCAGTGAACTGATCAGTGGTTGGTTTAAAGAGCCCCCCAACAATCAGAAGATCCCCTCCTCTGAGCGAGCCCTTGGCGACAGTGGGGAGGAAAAACTCCCTTTAACAGGAAGAAACCTCCGGCAGAACCAGGCTCAGGGAGGGGCAGCCATCTGCCGCGGCCGGTTGGGGGGGGCGAGATGGAAAACAAGGAATGATTTGTTACCGTAACTCTGACAAGTTCACTGACATATTATGTTGTGTATATTTGTGATTTTTAGGACCAAAAAAATCAGATTTTTAGGACTTGATTCTGCTGAATAGCCTAAGCAGCCAATTGCGCTTCTTCTTCTTCTTCTGTTTGGGTTGTTCCTCAAGCTTCTCCAGCTTGGTGGTGAGGATCTTCTCGTTTTCTTGTTCTGTTTTCAAAGACTCCTGCAAAGATCTCACAGTTTCCAGCAGTGAGTCTCCTTTTCCTGCCTTTGATTGATCTTCAGCAGGCTCCTGCAGAGACGAGGAAGTCTGCGGCACTTCCTTTTCTTGCTCCATGCTTTGCTTTTCTTCAGCAGGCTCCTGCAGAGACAAGGAAGTCTGTGGCACCAAGTCCACTGTTCCTTCCTTTCCTTTTTCCACGTCTTGCCTTTCTGCAGAGGCTCCACAGTCTGCGGCAGGAATTCCTTCTCTGCCTCTGCTGTTTCCAGTGGAGTTCCCATGCTGCTCTTTTCTTCCTTCTCCTCCTCCATGACTTTAGGGTAGAAAGCATGAAGGTTCTTGTAGTTAGTGAGCAGGGATTTTACCTCATTCATTTCAGACTGGAATTTCTCTCTCTCCTGTCTGTGTTGGATTGCCTGCTCCTCCAGTTGTCTCTGAGATTCCTGGAGCTGCAGCTGGAGCTGCTGCTGGAGCTGCTGGATCTGCGCTTGCTGTTTGCCACACTTGAGTTCAAGGTCAGCCTCTTTGGCAGATCTGAAGTCAGCCTGTGAAGCCTTCGTGGCTCGGCGGGAAGGCTCTGCACTCAGTACTGCAGCAGGTTGGCTACTTTGTGCCTGCAGGTTTCGTGGTGAACGAGCCTCTGCCAGCTGTTTCTTCAGCTCATTAATGGTGCGCGCTGAAACCACTTTGTTGTCGGAAAATTGCCTGGCAAGCATATGATGCTCTTCTGTCATATCCTTAATGGTTTTCTCTAAATGTGTGTTGTTGGCTTCGAGCTCCTTTACTTTCCTCTCAGATTCGATCAGCTGGTTCATCAGAACGATTGTGTCCTCTGAATTATTGGTGCCAAGGAAACAATTCTGAAGTTCATTTAGTTTACGCTCAGCTTCCTTCAGTTTCCGTGTCAGACTGGTAATTTGTGCCTTTGTGGCTTTTTGGTAGTTATGGTGAGTAATGCTCAGCTTATTGTACTGGTCTTGTACCATTGAATGATCTGAAGAAGAAGAATTGACACTATAAAGGCAAAAGTTTGAGGCAGTGCATTCACTTTCCCAATCTTCTTCCTTTTTCTGGGATTCCAGCTGCTGCTTCGGAGCTGCGCTCTGCTCCCTCGCATTATAGTTCACACGCGTCTGCATGTTGCCTTTCTTTGGCCTTCGTGGGTGTGACATCTTTGCAGGTGCTTCAGAGTTTTGCCTTCTCAGGTTTGCTTCTGTGGTTTAAGCGTCTGATTGCTTTGGGTCTGACAGCCTTCTGGGTTTGTGCTTCACTAACTGTCTGAATGTTGAGCCTGTTTATACCTTCTAAGATCAAAGGCTTTATGCCTTAGATGCACTCTGGAATGAATTCTGGAATTCCTTTCAAAAGAAAACACCCACAGACCTACTGTAAGGAATAAAGAATCTCTTTAATGTGATTCTTTATTCCTTTCAAAATAAAACGCCCACAGACCTACTGTAAGGAATAAAGAACCTCTTTGATGGGATTCTTTATTCCTTTCAAAATAAAACGCCCACAGACCTACTGTAAGGAATAAAGAACCTCTTTGATGGGATTCTTTATTCCTTTCAAAATAAAACGCCCACAGACCTACTGTAAGGAATAAAGAATCTCTTTAATGTGATTCTTTATTCCTTTCAAAATAAAACGCCCACAGACCTACTGTAAGGAATAAAGAATCTCTTTGATGGGATTCTTTATTCCTTTCAAAATAAAATGCCCACAGACCTACTGTAAGGAATAAAGAATCTCTTTGATGTGATTCTTCATTCCTTTTAAAATAAAACACCCACAGACCTACTGTAAGGAATAAAGAATCTCTTTGATGTGATTCTTTATCCCTTTCAAAATAAAACACCCACAGACCTACTGTGAGGAAGCGCCTTTATTTTGTAGTATATGCTGAATTGCCACTATGAAAACCACTCTACCAGAATTATAGTAAAAAACAAAATCAAACCATAACACTCAATAATTGGTTCTTAAAGTAACCAAAGTAGAAGAAGAGTGTTTAGTCTGTCACCGTTTCCTAGCGACAGACGCCACACACCCGCGCCTTTTAAAAATGTCCGCTGCTACACCGACACTCCACCACCAGAATGTTTCATTGCACGTTGTTATATATTTGCATGTAATGCAGCCTCATTTAACAGCACTTTATATGCAGCAATCTTTCACAATAAAGTCTTCATTGCTAAATTCATTTTATGGCTAATTGCTTATTTTCATTTGTGAAAGGTGGCAACCCTAATCACGATTCACACATCAGAGAGAATAATAATAAGTTTGATCATTTTTGCATGCGCAAAAAATGATCAAAAAATGCATAGGAGCGCCACAAGGGGGCGATGAGGGCCAATGATTTGTGTAGTCGGCATTTTCTGTATTTAACCGCTGCGCATATAAGATCAATAACAGAGGCGCGGATCAGGCGCCGCTGAGCTCCTTCACCTCCCCTCCTCATGCCCCCCCCCCCCCACACACACACACACACACACAAACACACAAAAGGCGCTCCAGCACGCGCTTTCGAGAACGCGCTCGATCACGACTATTTTATTAGAATCCTCTCTAGAGATGATTGAACAGGCAGAGAAGGAGAGGCACAAAGAAAGGGCACAGATCAGAAAGTGAAGAAGGAGAGGGATCAAAACGTTGTTGGGATGGAAAAAGCTTTTCAAAGTGCTTCAAACACAGTCGCTGTGTTATGTCAGTGTATCAAGAGGAGGCTTTGAAACAGTGGCGGCTCCACAAATAACTGTCTGCAGGAGCTAAGGGGGGGCTAAGCATTTCACTGAGGGTGCTATGAAGGATCATTTGTTATTTCAGTTCTCAACACACACAAGCTAACAAGCTATTTTCTTGGGGGTGCTGTGACTTTTCCAGGGGGGGCTATAGCAGCCCTCACGCAAACACAGTGAGAACATGCAGACTTTGCTTGGAAAGGCCTCGGCCGAGGTGGATTCGAACCTGGGACCTCCTTGCTGTGAGGCAGCACAAGTTACCATAATGACACTGAACACTCAGACTTAGCAGCATAGCTTGCTAACCCATTACATTACATTTCACAGTACAACCCCTTTATGATGCTTCCTGTCTGTCTGCACCAACAAATCTGTTTGAAATTTCATCCTAACATGAAGCCAAGTCCTTCAGATCATTCCCACTATCTTTTTTGTTTTTGGCCTGTTTTAGCCTTTATTCTGTTAGCACAGTGGAGAGAAGATAGCAAAGCTGAGGAGAGAGAACAAGGGAAGACATGTACTAATGGCTCTGGGGTACATTTGAATCCAGGCCTCTGCAATAGCCTTGTGGCAGACACACAACCCTGGAGGTCTTTTTATCACGATCCTTCAGGCTAATGCAACAGACAGTGAATGGAAACGTGTTCCACACTCGATCTGTAGAAGAGTCGAGCTGCTGGACACTTCACATAAAGATGAACAATTATAGTGAAAGATAAGACTCAAGCTCTGCTAATTATGAAATGAGTGCGCATGAATGATCCAAAATGATCATAATCACCATCTATTTAGCATACTGTAACATTTCAGAGTTAATATTTCTGGTTTCTAATGTATGAAGATTTACTTTGTAGCCATTCAGGTAAAAAAGGAAAGGAAAGAGAGACAAAACTGACTTAACATTAAACTAGATTTTTAAATATATTATGTGCCTCTCAGCTCCCTGAACTATATTTGTTCTTTTCATTTCCACTTTATTAAGGCACTGTGCCTGGACACTATAAAATATTGGCAGAGCTGGGGTTACTCTTTATTTTGAAGGTTAAAGGTTACATTCTGCCAGTTGACTAGCAGCTGGTATAAGTTGAGATATACTAACAACTATGCCAAGATTTTATGGTGCTGGTTCAAATGTTTGAACAAAATGTCCCCAGAATCCCAGAAAAGGATCATGACTGTGTGTAGATCAGTTTTTAGATGACTTTCTACACATCATTTCCAGCCTGCCTTTACTTCATGGGTAAAAACAGAGTGTTGAACCTTCTGTTGTTGTTACTGTAGATTTGAACCATTTTAACTGAAGTGATCAGTGTCACAAAGATCTCAACACTGGTTGTGATGTGACTGACATGAAATAATAATGTTAAAACAGAAACATATGCAGGGGCGGTTCTAGGGGCGGGGCCACAGAGGCATTGGCCCCATCTGAAATCTGATTGGACCCCTGAAGTGCCCCTGTCCTGTCACTCATCTGTCCTTAGTCCGAGAGTGAGGATCAAATTATAGGTGGATGCAATTCCATGCCGAAACACCAGCAGCGCTAATGAGCCAAATAGGAATGTCCAGAATGAATAAAGCTTACAGAAGAAAAAGAAGATTTGAACGATCTCGCGGAGAACGTTTTTAACCAACAAGCGATGCCAGTCTACGTTTTGAGGAGTTTGTTGGTAATGATAAGTCATAAATCCCTTTTTCCTCACAGCTGTCACACAGCTTAGGTCTGACAGACATTAATTTAAGAAGCTGAAGATGAGCAGGGTGAGAGGAGGGAGAGAGCAGCAGGACACAGCAGACCAGAGGCTGGTCAGGAGCAGGACACCTCCAGTTCCTCTTCATCAGGTCAGAAATCATTCAGGGAGAGCAACAACAGTTAATGCTGTAATGCAGGACTATTCAATTACTTTTTCTTCTGGGCCAGATTTGAACATTTTCAGATGCCACTGGGCCGAAGACCCCAACTTATATCATTTCTTGAGACTTAACTCTAAATATGCTACCACCGGAACTAAATCATAAAAACAAATAAAGAACTTCACAATAAAGGCTTTACAGTGCATCATTTATTGATGAGCAAACGTGAACAACTTTTTGCAACAGTAAAGTATTCTCTAACATTTTTGATGTACTTGCAAAAGTGCATTTATTGAACTAGAAAGGCCAACTGAGGCCGTGCATTAAATATTTCAACAAAAGAAAGTGCACCAGGTGAACATTTAACAAACGCAGATTTAAAGCTTCTTCAGCACATTCAGAGTAATGCGTGTTAATGACATCAGTGTGAGAAGTGACATTTTTTGTTTGGAACAATAGCAGTAACGTTTGGCTCATAGGAAGTCAGTGCAATACGAAGGCAATGGTGCAGGGTGGAATCAGTCATGGAGCATCGCAGGTTTGATGTGAGAAAAACTTGATTCACACACATACGTGGAGCCAAACATGCTGAGCACAGTAACAGCTGTTTTCTTAAGGTTTGGGAACTGGTGAACATTGATGTCACTCCAAAACTTGATCAGTCCTTTTGTGCGCAGCTCTTCGGGCAGCGATAGGGATGACTGCATGTCCACAGGTTCAAGAATGAACTGCCCCTCGTTAATAGAAGGGACCGCTTCCTTTGCGCTGGCGGACAGATTGTCGTCTGTAGCAAGAGCAGCACATGGGTCTCTGGTAACACGCATCACCTCTGTAGGGAGTGAAAGGCCATGCAGTCGGCTGGAAAAGTTGTCTTTTATTTTCGCAACTAAATCAGTCATCGCCGCTGTGACAGGTGCCGTATCTGTGATGCATTTGCGTAGCGTAGGAAAATGCAGCATTCTTCCTGAGCTCAAGTCTGCAGCAAATAGTTCCAGTTTGGCTTGAAATGCGCGCGTCTGTTCCACCAGATCAATGATGGTTTTCTCTCTGCCCTGTAGTCCGAGGTTCAACTGATTTAAGTGGTGAACAAATCAGAAAGGAAACACACGTCTGCCATAAAATCTGTGTCCATTATCCGGTTTAGGTGCGCCTCGGCTTTTTCTTGCTTGCTGTCATGAAGGAAAACTTGAATCTCCTCCTTGAGCGCACAGAAGCGCTCCAGCGGATTCCCTTTGGATAGCCATCTAACGTCGTTGTGGAGAAGTAAGTCGTGATGTTCTGGGGACATGTCAGACAGCAGCTGGCCAAACAAGCGATGCTGGAGGCTTGAGGTTGCGCGTATGAAGTTTACAGTCGCCATAACATCGTCCATCACATTTTTGAAGTGTCCGTTCAGTTTCGCACACAGCACGGTCTGGTGCACAATACAGTGCAATGCTGTCAATCGGAGTAATGTGAGCTTGCTTGCTAGAATTTGTTAATAATCTGGCTGCAGCGTTTTGTATTGCTTGGAGACGTGAAAGAGATGATTTGTCCAAGCCAGTAAACAGGGCATTGCAATAATCTAAACGCGAAGACACAAATACATGAATAATTTTTTCCGGATCAGCCTTGGAGACCATATGTCGTAACTTAGAGATGTTTCTTAAATGAAAGAAGCAGGAACGAGACGGAGCTCTTACGTGTGAGTCAAAGAGGAATCAAATATTACTCCAAGATTACGGATGCTGGACTTAGCGGTGGGCAACCCGGTCTCACGGCAGTTCGTGCAATAGTCACGAAATTTAATCTATTGATTCGTGCTCATGAACACGAATTCCCTCTTTTTTTCGTGTTACTCAGCACGACTTCTAACCTGCCTGAAATGCAGTGGGATAAAGTTCGTGCCTCTGAGCACGACTTCTAAGCTGCAGTATAAGCTGATTTTTTTTTTCTTTTTGCCCCTGTCCCCCCCCCTTTTTCTTTTGAACCGGAAGCTCAGAAGCTGAATTATGCCTTTAATTGCGATCCTTAACCGCCACTTTTCCTTTTGACATGAATTTCTCCTTGTTTCATTTAATCTGGGGTGCTGCTTATGGTTGTAACGACGACATTTGTGGGGCTTTTTAGGTCTAAACTTATATTTACGTGTTTATGGTTAGTGTTATATTCGGTGTCCAATTTTTTCTGTGAGTTCCGTGGTCTGAAGTCGTTTTTTCTTCTGTGTTAAATCCATGAACCAACGATGAATAAATAAATGAACTACAGTACCCATGACCCCCATCGGCCGTCACCATGGTCACGCGTATTCCCGTTGCTGTCCAGGTAAATTGCATGACTGCCAGTTCAGCCGCTTCGGATGTTATCAGGTCATTACTGACTTTATTAGCGGTTTTCAGGTCCGTAGATATGGGCCAGCAAGGGCCGTCTGCACCTCGTAGTCAGTCGAGAAGGTAGTTATCGTTCTAACGGAGGATCACTGACAGAGAAGGACTACAGACGAAGGACTACAGAAGCCATGCTTGCTGACTTCCGGCGGATGCTGCAGTGTTCAGGTAAGAGGATTTCAATGGACAGCGTTTATATAGTGATATTATTAAGCCAGTGAGTTCAATAAGCACTTGAAATTAGATTAATGTGGTGTAAGAGAGCGCTGATATCCCAACTCTGAGATGCATTTGTAGAGATTTTGCCGTCTTTGAGGCGCTAGCTTAAAGTTTCTGTGTAAATGTTAGCGGATATCGTAGGAAAGCGTTCACTATTAAACAATGTTATGACAGAAATATGAGCTTCTGGACTTACTAGTTAAGTAAAATGATTATTTTCAGCCACAGATTCCAAATAAATATCCCGATGAGCTTCAGTGCATCCATATTCAATGTCTGATTCATTGTCCTCAGCTTTAAACAGAGATCATCTCTGTGTCTGTGCTGAACTGGACTTTTCCCACTTCTCTTTGTTGTGTCTCCGTCTTAACACCAGTATTTTTATGGTTAGGTGAATTTGTTAGTTCTACATGCCAATATTTTTTTATTCAGGTGTGGGAACAGTGGTTCAGAGGGTGCTCTTCAGGAATGTTGAATGAAGGGGGTGAAATCCCTGTGCAAAGATATCTTAGGTCAGATTACTGGACTGATCACATCAGCCTCCTGTGAGGTCTGTCTAAAGAAGACTAACAAAGATTCAGTGCAGCGTCCTGAGAAGATGGACGGGATGACAGAAGCACACAAACATGTAGTTGTAGTGAGCTGCCAGTAATTTTAGATGGATTTGTTCCTCTAACTCATGTCTGTCTCTTTATCAGCCCTGTGACACATTGGTGACCTGTCCAGGGTGAACCTGCCTGTGCCTGCTGGGATAGGCTCCAGCCCTCCACCCACACCCTGACAATCAAATGTGGACAGACTAACTTCTTTCTTAGATTCATTTTATCATCTAGTGTGTTCTTGCATCATTTTAACTTCTAGAGTGTTCTTGGATCTGTGGCATTAATATTAGAGCTAGCCATCTTACTTACAGAATTCCTTCCATGAGCCATAGAGATTATTCCTATATTTGTTATATTATCTATATTATTTGAAGAATGCCAGTCACTGTCAGTTTTTTTCTTTTACACTGAAAATTATATTGAAGTTAAAGAATCCATTCATCCTCTTTCTTAACTGCTTGCCCAGTTAGTGGAGCTCTGCAGTGTATTCCTGACACAGGGAACTGGGGGGGGGGCACAACCTGGACAGGCTGCCAGTCTGTTGTGATGTGTTAAGCAATGTATTCATATTTAATTGAAACATCAATCAATGATTTTCAATACATTTATGATGCGTTTTTGATTACTGATTCCAAGATGGCGTAGTGGTGTTTATAGAAATCCTGTTTGGGGTTTTAAATGTTATTTCTGTTTCCTGTTTGAGCAGCTCTGCAGTCACTGTCCAGGTGGGTCAGTGGGAGCAGAAGCCCTCTGCTAATGTACAGGCTCTGATCAGCAACATCCAGCAGACCCACACAGCCTCTGCCTGCTGGAGCTTTTTGTTTGCCTGTGACTGGAGAGTCAGATTTCTGTTGGGAGGTTGCAGCTCCCTGTGCTGGAGAAACCACTTCAACCTGCAGAGGTCAGTCAGTTTGCAGAGGTCATTGTCTATTACACAAATATAGAATAAACAGCTAAAGGAGACATGGGTAGAACACTCACTAGAACACAGTAAAGACTACACAAAGAAATGTCTGACGGGGTTGGATGTGTGTGTGTGTGTGGGGGGGGGGGGTTGTTTTCGTACAGCCATGCGCTTTGTTGCTGCGCTGTTGTCACGTCAAAGTTACGCTAAAACTTACACACAAAAAAAATCAATTTGAGAGCAGAGCGCATGTCCAAAATAATGGACATGCGCTTTAGAGACCTGTGAGATTATTAAAGAGTTTACAATAAAAGGCAGGAAACGTCTGTGAAGAGTCTGAAACATTTAACACGCTGAATCGGTTAAAGCTGCAAATCCATCAGCTGAGAAAAGCCTTTTAAACGATGACGTTTCTCTTCTTTGTTTACTCATATTTATCTCTGTACGGCATTAACCCTTTTTTATTTGTGTGTGTGTGTTTTGTCGCCTTGTTTGGAGGCTTTGAGGGGCTCTTGCACTGCTTTCGCTTCTTTCTTTTAAATGTCTGTTGTTTTGTATCAGTTACATTCGCGTCACTGCACACACGAACTAAAAGCGCAGCTTTGCTCGTAGAACGGTTGAAGTATTTTAAAGTAAAATGACCCACAGCTCTCATCCTTTGTTTACATCGTCACATTCTGGGAGGCACGTGCACTTCCTGTATGAGGACGTTTTTTGAGTCGCTATTCACACACAGACACACACGCACACATACATAGTAATTATAAATTTGTCTTTTAAGATTTTATAATCTTTACGTATTTCTCGTTAGCTGGCGTCACTTTTTTTTCTTCTTCTTATTAAGTTCTGTAATGTTTCTGACACAAGATGGTGACTCGTCGACAGAAAGTCAGGTGCAGCACTTTAATGGAGCTGAGTGGGTGCGTGGGTGTGTGGACGGGTCAAATACTGTATGTGCCGCCCGCGGCCAAGCCCTGCTCAGAAGTCTGAAGTTGTGAATGAAATGTGCCTTCGTGCGCCCTGCTGACCTGATCAAAGGACCGCAGGTGTGTGAAGAGAGAATGAAACGTTTAATCAGTTTCATTAATTATAGCGAAACAAACACTTTTGTCCTGTGGTGATGTTTCATCGTCTTTTCGTGGTTGCTGGCCTGCTGTCGTCTTACACAGGTAAGAAAGAGCGCCTCATTGCTTTGACTTCACGGCGGTGTGTTCCCACTAAAGACTGAATAAGAGTTCATCAGGGGGAAGGGGGCTTAACGAGGGCTAAAGAGCATCAGGCACTTTCATTGAAAAGGTCAGTTAACCGCAAAGCTTTGAGAGCAAGTAGATTATCACTGTTATCAGAATCAATATCACAGAAGCCAACAGATCAAAATAAACTGCATGTTTTTTCTGAAAAAAATTCTTATGTGGAGCGTGTGTCACAGCAAGTCTTTATTATAGACAGAACTATAAATACTTTATTGATCCTGCAGGGACGTAATTGTTACAGCAGCAAGAAAAATGGTGCAATCTACAATAAATAAAGAACAAAGTGACACAGGCACCGAGCACAGAGCTATATTCATACAGTTTACTATTCAACAGTGAAAACAAACAAAACAAATAAAACATATAAATGTAGGTAAAAATAGTAAGACTGACACTGAGCAAATTGCATTCATAAATAATCTGTACACTAAGAGTGAAAGACGCTCTTAAGAAGATATAATACAGAAACGTGTGTGAGCGTAACATAACTTGATGAGGCAACTCAGTCTAATCTCTCAGCAGGTCCTGTCAGTGCAAACAATACTGCCATTGTTTGTCTTCCTACTGCTGTCACTACCACAGAAAGAGCTCACATAAACTCCTTCATCTGCTAATAAATTGTGCCCAACCAGTTTGATGGAAAACATTTCAAGTCCTTAGTTCTAGATTTAAAAGACCTTTAATCATAAACTGTATAAACATGTATGCAAAAGCAGTAGGTTCGGTCAATTTGGATTCAATATTTATTATTCTGTATTATTAATTGTGTTAGGGCAGTGAGATTACAGCAAAAATAATTATAATCACAATGCTTTGGCCAGTGCTGAGATTATGATTATTTAAAATGATTACTCACAATGTTTGGAGGAAAATTGTGCTTTTAGTGTATTTTAAAATAAATGTAAATGAATCCTAATATAATTAATGTGAAAACGCATCAGAAAGAAAGCCAGAAAAGCAAAAAGATCAAATCAAAAATGAATTTTGAAGTAAACCATACATGTGGCAGTCTGGTGGAGCGAGAACTTTGACCTTTAAAGGAGAGTTGGGGGACTGAAAGACAAAAACAAAAAGCACCAACACAACTGTGACACGCAAAGAGACGCAAAAGATTTATTTTGCAAACCTGGTCACATGTGCTGCTGTTCAACATTAACATTAAAGGGTCATTAATCAAATCTGCTGCGTTTTCAGCGACCTTCCAGTGTGACCTGTGAAAATCCCCACAGAAACACAAAGCATGTCAAGAGTTGTCACTTAATTGTATGAGGAAACATTCTGGTGACAAAGCCTCGCAAGCATTTGCATCACAGGAAAACAGCTGTGATGTTTTGCAGATAACACCATAAAGGAGTCATTACACATTAATGTAGCTGATTATAGAAACTTGTCCTTGAAGAAACGAGTCTTGCCGGTCCTCCGGTTTTCTTCTGTCAGGCTCTTGTTTAGGAAAAAATTTGCAAACTTATCTAAATTACCTTCACTTTCAGCGGCCATAGAGATACAAATTCTGACAATTCTTCCAGAAGCACATTTGTGAGGTCAGACGCTGATGTTGGGTGAGAGAGCCTGGCTGCTCAGATTGATCCCAAAGGTGTTCTGTCAGGTTCAGGTCAGGACTTTGTGCAGGCCACACAAGTTCTTCCACAGGAAACTCACTCATCCATGCCTCTGTGGACATGGATCAGGACAACCACCAAACCCAGACTCGTCCATTGGATTAGCAAACGGAAAAGAGTGATTCGCGTGTTGCTCTTGGTGATCTAAGGCGGTCTGTAGTGATCAACTTTTTAATTATGTACCTCAGCATCCACTGATTGCTGACCAATCGCTTCCTCTTTGTTATAATCCCACTAACAGCTGGCTGTGGAATATTTAGCAGCGAGGAAACTTTATGGCCTGACCTGTTGCACCGGTGGTCACCCCAGGGGAATCTTCCAAGAGGTTTTCAGAGCTGCCTCTAAAGCTGACTCTATGTAGGAAGCTCGTTTTCCTGGTCATAGGTGAAGGTTGGAGAATTGAAAAAATGCAGGCTTTGCCTTCTGTCACAGTTCTCTCTTTACCTATAACATGACAGGTAAACAGGTTGTTTATGAAGGAAGACACCTGAAACACTTTCATTAAAAAGTAAGTAAGTCACACATGCATGTGCGTGGACTCGGAGGAGACAGCAGGCCTGTGTGTGCTCTGTCTCTCTGAGCCCGTGTTCCTGTCTAATCATGACATTTTTATACTGTCAGCCTCCTGTTATCTATAACACAAACAATCTCTGGGTGCTACCAGTTGACCTTTGTGACTCGGTCTTGTTCAAGCTGGTTTTCATGAGTCCGATTCGTCAGCTGTGGAGTCATAAAGCACGTCTTCTTTCTGATGTTTTAATTTGTCATAGAGAAATCTCGTCCAGAGTAATGACAGAACATGGTGACATTGGTGATGCTTTAATTGTCCTTGTGGCCGGTCCTCAAGATAAGATGCACTGAAACAGAAAAGTTATTCTAGAACTTTCTGATCAGTTGCTCTCTTTCTAATGTATTATTTAATTATTTATTATTTGGTTTTATTCATTAATTTACTGGAGTTTACCTTTAAACATTTGTCCTTTATTGACTGAGTAAAAAATAATCCCTAACAAACACATAGAATAATGCAGATCACATGCGTCCATCTCATCTACAGGGAACAACTCTTCCCTCAAAGTAAAGCTTTACATATATTGTTTAATGTCTATTCACTATCTTTTCTTGTTTATAATTTTGATATGATACGGGTGATTATTCTTCTGTTTTTGATTTATTTTAGGTGGATCTCTCGCACACGGTCACACAGAGCGGGTTGTGGCCTTTGCTGGAGGAGATGTCATTGTGCAGCTTCAATATTTCTGACGACAGCGAGTTTCCGACTGTCGAGCGGTCCAAAGAAGGCCTGAAGCCAGACGTGGTCTTCTTGTACCGGGACGGCCGTGAGACCTACGAGATGAAGAATCCTGCCTTCGAGTACAGGACGAGCCTCATCGTGCAAGAACTGAAAGATGGGAACATCTCATTACGGATCTCCAATGTGCAGGTGTCTGATGCTGGAAAGTACCAGTGCCTCACGTTCCTGAAAAAGGCCGGCAGGAAGGTTACAAGAGTGGAGCTGGTCGTGGGTAAGTCCATTTCCTAAAGTCTCTTAAATATATACAAAAAACAAATGATTCCAACTACATTATATTAAGTTTTTTTGTTTGTTTTGTTTTCTATGGTTAGGTTTGTATTTACTCATTTTTGCCAGATTTGGAATTTCTCATATCCAATTATAACAGAAGAATCGTGAGGCCAGAACGATTTAAAATGCAACATCTTCTAGTTTGTGAAATGATGCATCTTTAGCATGTAGCTAAAACACAGCCTGAGTTTACCTACCAGAGCAGATATGCCCTGGAAAGTGTCTTAGTACAGCACTTTTCCTGCTGTTCTAATCTTCTGTTCACAAAGCAAACTGCCTTTGAACTGTGACACATGCAAAGCTGCCCTCGTTAAGCTCAAAGATAAAAATACAGTATAGTAGGTCCAAGAAAAGAAAACCTTCAACAGCTCTTCTTATTCATAAAATCATTGTAAATGATGCTGGATGTTGATTGGACAAAATGCATGTTTGGGAAAATACAGAACAGAGATGAGTTTAAATACAGAAACAGCCATTAGTTGCAGCCTTAAGGTGGTGACAAATACGGTAAATATGGTACATGAGCACAGGCTCCGTGCTGTGGGTTAGGAGGTAGAGCAGGCCATTTACTATTTGGAAGGTTGGTGGTTCAATCCCTGGCTGCTCCAGTCTGCAAGTCAAAGTATTCCAAGGGGCGTGATGTTGAGTCCCGAGCTGCTTCTGGTGTATTCATCGTAAGCAGATGTAGAAAAAAGTGTTTTTATGAATGGAAACATGTTGTATAAGTGCTTTGAGTGCTCGAGTAGAAAAGTCATATATAATAACCAGTCCATTTACCTATGGAGGACCAAAACTGACATAATAAGAAATAAAAGCACAAATATATATATAGTGTATATATTTGTTTTTCCTTTTCCTTATACAAGCCTTTGTTCTTTTTACATTTCCTCGTCCGCTTTTCCTTTTCCGTATGCATTTCTGCCTCATTATGCAAATGAGGAGGGTTGTCTTCTTGCTCCAGCTCCTCTACTATTGGTCAATAAACAGGAAGGAGCAGGATCCATGTGCGGGTCCGCCAGGCCTCCGCCCGACACACACTGCACCCGACCCCTGCGACACCTCCTGCGGGTGATGGGCCTACAGGAGGCCTTCACCTTGTTGTGAAGATTATATTGTTGTATTTTCCAGGAAATCATCAGCATGTGATTTGGTTGTTTCTCTGCTCTGCAGTCTGATTTCTGTCTGCTGTGCAGTTATTTCAACACCTTCACCTTGTTGTAAAGATTAATGCTGTGATTTGCTACTTGATGCTGTATTTCTATTTAGATTGTTATATTAATGGTATGTCTACGTTGCAGCATATTTACACCCCTTCCTTCACACGGCTGCAAGTCTTTTGTTATGGAGGAAAAAAGCATGAATTTATTTGAGGAGCATTATTATTTAAATATGCCAGTGGTTTATTTTTGAGCAGTTTCTCCTGTACATCTACAGCTGAATGTTAATAAAAGTGTGTGTGAGACATCTGGGACATGTAGCTTTGACTCAGAAGCAGCCACAGGTAACAGGAAGCTGTCACGTCTCTGAGTTCTTCCAAATGATTTGTGCAGCTCAAATATCCTGTGTTCCTAACATCCATCCAGCTGAAGTGACAAACAGGAAAACGAAGCTCATTTTATCCACAGTTTGACTTGAACTTAGTTTGTAAACCAACTATAGAGTTTGAGTTAGTTCCACTTTTTTCCTTTGCTCATTTTGATTGATTTCAGTGAAGCAAAATGTTTTGGACTCTTTGTTCTTTGCTTGGTTTTGGTTCACTAGAATAACCTGCAGAGAGCTCCAACAGTCAGAGTGGCCTCATCTCTGTTCACTCCAATGGAGCTTTGTTTGTGAAATATCAGCTAAATCTAATCTAGAAATAATTGTGTGTGTGAGCTCAGGAGGATTGAGCCTGAAGACTCTGCAGTGAGACAGCACCCTGACCCTGAGACTCCCCCTGACAGCTTCAAGCTTCTGATTTGGAAGAAAGCCAACATGACGCTTCCCAGTGCTCTGACCTTTGGAAGGAAAAGAAAAGGTCAAAGGTGGAGCCTGAATAGGATTCATTTGCATATTTGCTGCTGTTTGAATCCATAGCTGAGATTGTTGTTTGTAAATGAAGCCAAACATTTGTCTCCTCCTGGTGTCGCTGGGATAACTGTACATGTCCTCTGATCTGTGAGTGAGTGCAGCACAGCAGCAGAGACTGGATACAAGGAGAAGAGCACAAAGGACACACAAACACTGGGAGACATGCTGTTCATTGGATGAGTTTATTAGAGATTTCCATCATGGAGTCATTGTGGGAACGAACTGCAGGGAAAAGAGCAAAGATCCAGAAATCCAATCCAGAGTTTCTCTGTGACAAACACAAACATGTTAAAGACACAAATAGACATTAATAGTCTTTAGTGACTGTTCATCCACATCAGTGTTTGTGTTGAAGACATCAGTGTTGGTCTCAGTGTGGTTAACAGCAGTCAGCAGTCCAATTAGAAAAAGCTCATTTCAAACACTTCATGCAGTTCATCTTCTCACCAGCAGAGGGCCACAAATCACCATCAATGAAGACTTCAAGGAGATGTTAGTGACATCAGAGCTGCACATCAACATCTGATCAATATGGAAGTTCATGTTTCTGTCATTGGATCAGTTCAAAAGCACAAAGCATGCAAATGTGCTCTTATTGTGAAAAGGTGCTCCTGCTGAGAGCTTCCTTCCTGTCCTGCTTCCATCAATGAGTCCAACAGTAAGAGCATGTGGAGAGGTTGGAAAAATGGCATTAAGAAAGAGAAATCAAAGATTTGGATGGATTTGAAGGAGCTCAGACTTGTTGAAAATGCAGAGGAGCTGGTTGTGAAGTGAGCTTCAGAGAAACACAACATCCTGATATTCACTGTGAAGCTTTGAGTGGAAAAAGACAGAAAAACAACATGTGGATCCTGGAATAATGGCAGCTTCCATCTTTAAAGGACTGAAGAGGAAGAAGTTTACAAGGAATCATTGAGAACAGTTTCAAACATCAACTGATTGAATCCATGAATGTGAAAACGTGTTTGTGAGTGAAAGAGACAGACATGTACAGACTGAACTATCTGTTCAACAGTCAGAGTGTTTCTCTAACAGGAGGACGCTCTTTACACTCAGCTCAGCACACACACACTGAGGAACCAGGCCAGACATAAAACCCAGGATAAAGAGGTTCAGTGAATGTGGTGTTGAAGGTGTGGAGGTGGATCAGAGTGTCAGAGGAGACTCTGTAGAAGGACAGAGTGCCAGCAGGACAGTCCACATACACTGCTACTCTGTTAGAGACAGGGGAGGATGAGGATGAGGAGGAGGAGGAGGAGGAGGAGGAGGAGGAGGAGATGGGTGTCTGTCTGTCATTGTGCCAGACAAACTGAGGACGACCATCATAGCACCTCAGACTCCAGGACTGATCATTCCATCCAAACCAACAGTCATCACTGTTTCCTTTCCTTCTGATTCTTCTGTAACTCACTGATATATAAACGTTTCCTCTCCACTCGACCTCCCAGTAACAGCGACCAGTCAGACCATTTCTACACAGCAGCTGAGGAAGAACATCAAACCTGTCTGGATGATCAGGATATGACTGAACCTTCTTCACACGTGTCACCTTCCTGTTGTTGTCAGACAGTTGTAGGTTTGTGTTCACTGTGTTTGTGTCGATTGTGAGTTGACAGGAATCTGATGGAGAGAACAAACACAATCCAGCTGCAGTTATTGATCCATCATCTGTTCATTGATTGACACTTTGATGATGACTCCTGACATCAGAGATGTGAATGAGTGATGTGACAGTTTGAAGATGGTTGAATGTGTGCTGCTTTGTTTTCATCAATCACATTAAAAACACACTTACACTTCCTCAGACCTGGGCTCAGCCATCGCACTCCAGCAGGCTCCGCCCTGAAAGGAGGAGGGGGGTCAGAGGTTATTTCCTGTCTTCCTCTGAGCGTCTGCGTCTCTGTTTTCTACATGTTTTTGTTCTGGCTCGGCCGCACGGCTAATTTCCCTTTAGGGCCGATGAAAGTGAAGCTGCGAGCACCACGAGGGACGACCGCATCATTGAACTGTTCTCAGATCAGCATCAAAACCCTGCAGCTGCAGGTCTGACCCGGCTACAGGCAGAGGCAGCGATGGCCAGTGGGAGCCTGTTTGAACCCTTTGGAGTTCATTCTTTGAAGCTTTCAGTCTGGATGTTGTTGATGAGAAAGAAAGCATTCAAATGCAGCACTGGGCTCATCAAACTTCTTCTCCATCATTAAGTAGAGGAAAAGAAGTGACAGAGTCACAGCTGTGCTTCAGAGGCACACACACACTTGAAGATGTCTGACCTTTGAATATGACAAGTATAGGAAAATGATCCACGGATCAAGGAGATCAGATCCTGTGGATTAGTCTGCAGCACCATCAGATTGTTTTCCTGTTTTTGTCTCAAAGTGTCCTTTATACAGTCAGAAAGGCACAAAAGTCAAGAGGATTTAACCCAACAGCTGAAATGATGTTAGAACAGAGGATGTCCATGTGTTGGGCTCTTTGTCTTTCAGCAGTGCTTCACAGGATCTTCCAGTTACACATTGTTTTCACACTGGAACAACATTTGAATCTTCATTTGAACATCAATTCAAAATGACTCATTGAAGGGAATTTGCAGCTTTTGTCTTCCAGCTGAGAACTTAGAAGATCTGCAAACTGCACAAGGTTGTTAAAAGACTTTAAGCTGGAAATGAGCTCAAAATGGAAAACTGGCTCTGAAATCTGAGACTACATCACGCAGAATAATCACAGCAAGAAGAACAACTTCCTCTGTGGAGCTCAGGGGCGGAGCTCACGGGCGGAGCTCAGGGGCGGGGCTCAGGGGGCAGATAGCAAAAACTTTTAGGCTCCGCCCCCAATGTTTCAGAGCCTAGCAGCGGCCCTGGTCAGAAGCTTCCAGAAACAGGTAAGGGTACCAGAGCGGGCCTATCCAGGCTGTGGGTCAGGACCCCTCCCACCGTTCCTTCACAGTCCCAAGTGTGTAATCCTTAATCCGAGAACAAGCGACAGCAGCAACAGCATCCAGGAAGAATTCCAAAAGCCCACCAATCCTGACACGGACACACCGTCCAATCAGCTCGTCTCTCAGCGTCTGCACCTGTGCTTTGCTCCCACCTGTCTCTGGTTTGCAGGTAGCTCCCAGTGGATATCCTGTCCTCTTTTCCTGCCTGCTTTGGATTTCTCTTTGATGGACTTTGTGTTTCCTCATTTTGGACTTTTGCATTTGGCCCAATAAACGCTCCTTTTTCTCACTTCCTTCCTGCCTCTGGATCTGCACCTGGCTCCTCTCTAAATGCACTGATTTATTGCATTGTTGTCACTTCCATTATTTTATAGTGTGTGTTGGCTTTTCAAAGCACACTGTGACCTTTGTCTCTGAAAGAAATGCAGAAATGCATTTGTGCAGGGCTGCTGCCTTTAAATGGAAACATCTCCCTGTAGCTGTCAGCTTCTACCACAGCTCTGATTAGAAACCTTTGATCAGTTTGTTCTTCTTTGGATCAAGCTAGGCTAACAGTTTCCTGCTTCCAGTGTTTGTAGGAAGCTAGGATCAATATGTCCTCGGCCTCTCTGTGCACACATTCATCTGATCTGAATCAGGCTCAGAGGGAAAAATGAGTTTTCCCAAAATCCTGCACTGTTAAATATCCTGAGATATCTACAACTTGTTCCTGGAGACGTTCTCCTTGGAGACCCCCTACATTAATATCCCTTATTGTTCACTTCCAAGAGTGTTTTTGTTGTGAGCAAAGGAAAAATGTTCCTGCATGTGTGATTGTTGATGTCACATGTGCATGAAACAAACAGGAAGTGAGTGAAGGACACAGGAAATGCTTCCAGCTCTTCCTCCTCTATCAGACATCCTCTCCATACCTGAGAGTGTCCAGTCTCCAGCGTGGATCCTTCAGTGCGGCCGACAGCAGCTTCATTCCTGAGTCTCCTGGATGATTGTAGCTCAGGTCCAGCTCTCTCAGATGGGAGGGGTTGGAGCTCAGAGCTGAGGCCAGAGAAGTACAGCCTTCCTCTGTGATCAGACAGCCTGACAGACTGCAGACACACAAAACAACAATCCATCTGTCAGCAATCATTTCCTGTTTGTCACATACAATAACATCGATCCATTTCCATCCATTCAATTTAATGTAGCTTTATTTATAAGTGACAACTGCCAACAGACAACAGCATCATCTCAGGTTGTGTAACAGTGTAAGGTAACAGCCTCCAATCTTAGAGAGAAAGCCCCAACCATCAGACAATCCACTGTGAGCAGCACTTGGTGATGGTGGGAAGGAAGAACTCCCTCTGACAGAAAGATGCTTCCAATGAAAACAGGCTCCAGGAGGAGCTCGGACCATGACTGGTTTCAGTGTGAGGGCAAAGAGAAGAGAGCAGAGATGAGCTCAGAGAGACAAGAACCAAACACAAACTAAGGAGAGAGAAGAGCAAAGTTAAGGAGCTGCAGTAGTGGCAGATCAAAGCATCAGGAGGGAAAAGAGGGGAGTGCAGAAGAAATGCATCATGGGAAGTCCAGCAGCAGCCTGAGCCTATAGCAGCAGAACTAAGGGAGGCTTCAGGGTCACCTGATCCAGCTCCAACTAGAAGCTTGATCCAAAAGGAAAGTTTGAAGCTGATCTTAAAGCAGAGAGGGGGTCTGTCTCCTGGACTCAAACTGGGAGCTGCTTCCACAGCAAGTTCAACATTTGGAAAAAGCTTTGAAAAAGTGTTTGTGCTGCACAAGAACATCTGGCCTTGGTATCCTGTCATGTCCTGGAGTGTTGAGGAGGAGAGGAGCCAAATCCAGATGCAGAAGCAGACTGACTGAACCTTTGATTAGTTTGATGGAAACAAAGTGCAGAAGAAAAAGCCATGAAAAACTAGAAGGAGGATCCAGAGAGGCAGGCAGCACCTGAGGAGGACAAACTGAGCCTGAGACAAAGTGGACATCCTAAAAGTGTCTCCTATCTCCTTTTCCTAAGCTGGGAGGTGGCAGGAGAATTAATAAGGACTCAGGAAAAGAGAAGAGCGCTGAGAATCTGAACCGCTTCACACTCGTCTCTCCTTAACAACGTGATGCTGGATGTGTTGGAACTACAATGTGCAGAAGATGGACTACAAAACCCACATCTTCCTTCAGCACAGTGTGTTCTTCCCCTGCTGTTTGATGCAGCTCATTTAAAGGAGAGCAGCCTGTGAAAAGCTTCGTTCCAAAGGTGGAATCTGAAAGAAAAAGGAACATTTGGGCTCAGATTTCCTGACGTCTGCAGCTCAAAGACTTCTTTGGAAGTTCAAAAGCTGCTGGATTCACTAAAGAGGCTCAGAGTCCGTTTGGGACTCAAAGTTGTGGACACCAGGATTTTTGCTGCTGTCCTGATGGCATCTGGATTTGGAGGAGTTTGACTTTGAGGAGGAGAAGATTTCAATGAATCCCACAAACATCAGTGAGAGAAACAAAGCCCATCTTCTACCTGCTGTGGTTGTGATGGATGCTCAGAGGAGTGTTTTTAGGAGGGGACATGTTATCAGAATGAGCACTCTGCATGGACGGCTCAAAGCTGTGAGCGCAGCTCCAAAACTCTGTCCTCAAACTCTTCACTCAGTCCTCACGCTGAGTGTTTAGAGCTGAGCTCCACTTCCTGCTCCTCAGTAATGCTGATCTGACTGAAACAGAGCACAAATGAACTGAGCTGCTTTTTCTCAGCAGTGCGCACACAGAGAGCCACTTCTCTCTGCTCAATCTGTGACCAATCAAAGCTGTGACAATGCAGCTCTCCATCAATCTGTGTGAGTGTGTTAGATTCATGCCTGAATGCTGCAATGTGCTGTTCAAAAATCCCATGTTCTATGTTCCTGCTGATCCACTCAAACTCCTTTCCTGCTCCTTGTTTAGGATTTCTAGGACTGACATTAAATTCCCTCCATCCATCTCTGATCCCAGCTGAGCTGAAGTCCAAACCAATGAGAATCCTGCAACACAACAACAAAGCTCACTAAGTCAATGATACCTGCAGCCCACTGTTTGATCCCACAGGTATTTTACCTCTGTGACAGCTTCTCCGTTTCATAGGGTCCTGATCACTTATGCCGGCAGGGTATTACCCACTTCCTGGTTCGGTGATACTACTTAAGCTGTGGCGGGGCTGCTCGTCTGGCTTCTAACTGCTAATAATCCCAACATCTGCCCCGCTTCCTCCATAATCTGATGCCGTCGGTCAAGAAGGCTCACGCAGCCGACCCCCAGATTATGGCCCAATTGGTTGTAGCAGCCAGCCCCCTTGATCAGTGCATTGTAACCGGCCAGATCTCTTTATCGGTTCGGACAGTGAACCCAAGGGATATAAGTTAAGTTGAAGTGGATTTCATACGACTAGTGTGTCCAAATAGAACCTGATGTTATAGCTTAACTTGCCTATTATTTTAATATTTCATGGACTTCAAGTGTACCGTTAAAAAGGAAATAATTCTCAACGAATCGTACTGACTTTTTAGAGTCAAATTTTATTATGTAGGGTTTCAGCTTAAGCAGTAGCATTCAGCTCAAAATCAATTCTTAATCAACTCATCAAAAATCAACATTCTACTTAGAATTTAAATTTAGGAATCAAGATTAATCAATCACAGAGCATAACTGTCGGAATTACTGAATCTGATTCAAAATGTTATACTTAAGCAGGGTTGTTGAAGAAGGGGCTTGTAAATGTCCAATTCGGTCCATAAATCCTTTTTGGGAAGAAAAGACTTCGAGTTGGTGCCTGGCCAGAAGCGACCACACCCAAGGTTCTTAGCCGTGGAGGAAGATCTTGCAATTCCCCCTCAATGCCTCTGTGCATCACCTTTTATAGTTTAACCCTTAAGACACATCCTAGTTTTTAAACATCAGCATGACTCATTATCACTCCACGGCTCAACTTCCAATTATGGTATTGAGTTTTGACCATTACCTCATTCCCTCTCCCCTCTGGGTTTT
>JACBYM010000262.1:0-17362 GCA_013435755.1 Amphilophus citrinellus | reverse complement strand
CTTGGAAAACGGTATTGACACGCTTTTTTTTTGTTTAAATGATAGGAGATTGAAGGAGGAATCAGGGAAAAATTATTGGAAGCCTTTTGATGGAGTTTGTGAGTTTTCATGAAATGATGTTGCAAGTGTGCTTCTCTCAGCGAGACAGCCTAAAACTGAAAATAAACAGCTACAGCGCTTGGCAAACGGTATGACATGCGGGTTCTTGTTTAAAATGATAGGGGCTTGAAGGAAGAATTCATGGGGAAACATGATGGAAGCAGTTTGAATGGAGTTTGTGCTGAAGTTCTCATGAAATGAATGAAAGTGTGCTTCTCTCATCGAGAACAGCTCCAAAAAATGAAATACAGGTCCAGCGCTTGGAAACGGTTATGACACGCTTTTTTCTTGTTTAAACTGATAGGAGATTGAAGGAGGATCATGGGGAAACATGATTGGAAGCAGTTTTTTGAATGGATTTGTGAAGTTATTCATGCAATATGAAAGGTGCTTCTCTCCGCGAGCAAAGCTCAAAACTGAAATAACAGCTACTGCGTGAGAATGGTAATGACACGCGGTTTTCTTCTTTCAAATGATAGGAGATGAAGGAGATATGGGGAACATTATTGGAAGCAGTCTGAATGTAGTTTGAAGTTATTCATGAATGACGAAATGTCTTCTCTCAGCGAGAAAGAAAAGCTCAAAACTGGAAAAAAACAGCTACAGCTCTTGGAAACGGTCTGACATGCGGATTTTTGTTTAAAATGAGGAGATTGAAGTAGATCATGGGGAAACATGATTGGAAGCAGTTTGAATGGAGTTTGTGACCGTTATTCATGAAATGATGAAAGTGTTGTTCTCTCAGCGGAAAAGCTCAAAACTGAAAAAACAGCTACTGCGGCTTGGAGCATGGTACTGACATGCGGTTTCTTGTTTAAAATGATAGGCGATTGAAGGACGGAGAATCATGGGGAAAACATTTGCTGGAAGCAGAGTTTGAATGGAGTTTTGTGAAGTATTCAGAAATGCCGAAAGTGTGCTTCTCTCAGCGACGAAACACGCTCAAAACTGACAAACTACCAGCTACAGCGCTTGGAAAACGGTTACTGCCACGCGGTTTTCTTCTTTTAAAAATGATAGGAGATTGAAGGAGAATCATGGGGCAACATGATTGGAAGCAGTTTGAATGGAGTAGTTGTGAAGTTCTTCATGAAATGAGAAAGTGTGCTTCTCTCAGCGAGAAAAGCTCAAAATGAATATAAGGTACAGCGCTTGGAAAACGGTAATGAACACGCGGTTTTCTTGTTTAACTGATAGGAGATTGAAGGAGAATTCAGGGGAACATGATTGGAGCAGTTTGAATGGAGTTTGTGAAGTTATTCATGAATGATTTGAAAAGTGTGCTTCTCTCAGCGAGGAAAAGCCAAAATCTGAACTACAGTATGCGCTTGGAGAAATGTAAGACATTGCGGTTTTCTTGTTTTAAAATGATATGGAGATTGAAGGCGAGGGAAGAATCAGGGGAAACATGCTTGGAAGCAGTTTGTTTTGAATGGCGTTGTGAAGTTATTCAGTGAACTGACGAAAAGTGTCTTCTCTCAGCGAGAATAAGCTCAAAACTGAAAAAAACAGCTACAGCGCTGGAAAACGTAATGACAGCGGTTTTCCTTCTTTAAAATGATAGTAGATTGAAGGAGAAGGAGAAATTTCTGGGGAAACATGATTGTAAGCAGTTTGAATTGGAGTTTTGTGAAGTTATTCATGAAATGATGAAAGTGAAAGTGTGAAAGTGTGCTTCTCTCAGCGAGAAAAAGGAAAAGTCAAACCTGAAATATAAGGTACAGCGCTGGAAAACGGTAATTAATGGACACGCGTTTTTCTTGTTTAAACTGATAGGAGATGAAAGGAGCAATCATGGGGAAACATGATTGGAACGCCGTTTGAATGGAGTTGTTTAAAGTTATTCATGACACTGATGAAAGTTTGCTTCTCTAAGCGAGAAAAGCACAAAAGAAATCACAGGTTTTTTCAGCGCTTGGAATAAACGGTAATGACACGCTTTTGTCTTGTTTAAAATGATCGGGAGATTGAGGAGAATATGGGGAAACATGATATTGGAAGCAGTTTAGTTTGAATGGAGTTTGTGAAGTATTCATGAAATATGAAAGTGTGCTTCTCTCAGCGGAGAACAGCTCAAAAACTGAAATTAACAGCTACTGCGCTTGGAGAATGGTTCATGGACACGCGGTTTTCTTCTTTCAAATGCTAGTAGATTGAAGGGAGCCTCATGGGGCAAACATGATTGGAAGCCGTTTGAATGGGGTTTGGGAAGTTATTCCTGAAATGACGAAAGTGTGCTTTTCCGCGAGAAAAGAAAACTCATCAAAAAATGAAAAAAAAAAAAAAAAAAAAAAACAGCTGAGGCAGCGCTTGGGAAAGAAACTGGTAATGACAAGCGGTTTTCTTGTTTAAAAATGATTAGGAGATTGAAGGAGAATCATGGGGAGGAAACATGATGGAAGCAGTTTGAATGGAGTAGTTTGTTGAATTTTATTCATGAATATGCTTGTTGCACGTGTGCTTCTCTCAGCGAGAAAGCTCAAAAAAACTGAACTAACCTAACATGTACAGCGCTTGGAAAACGGTTATGGACACGCGGGTTTGGTTTCTTGTTTAAAATGATAGGAGATTTGAAAGGAGGAATTCATGGGGAAGGAAAACATGATGGAAGCAGTTTTTGAATGGGGAGTTTGTTGAAGTTATTCATGACAATGATTGAATGAAAGTCGTGCTTCTCTCAGCGAGAAAAGCTCAAATTGGAAATATAGGTACAGCGCTGGAAAACGGTAATGGACCACGCGGTTTTCTTGTTTATAACTGATAGGAGATTGAAGGAGAATTCATGGGGAAACATTTCTGGCAGCAGTTTGAATGGAGTTGTGACGTTATTCATGAAATGATGAAAGTGTGCTGCTCTCGCTGAGCAAAGCCTCAAAACTGAATAACAGCTTACTGCGCTTGGAGAATGGTAATGACATTGCGGTTTTCTTGTTTAAAACTGATAGGAGATTGAAGGAGAATCTGGGGAGGGACAGGATTGGAAGAGTTTGAATGGAGTTTGATGATGAAGTTATTCATGAATGATTTGGCATGAAAGTGTGCTTCTCTCATCGAGAAAAGCTCACGAAAACGCTCCAAACTGAAAAAAAAAAAAACCAGCTACTGCGCTTGGGAATGGTAATGACACGCGGTGTTCTGTTTAAAATGATAGCAGATTGAGAGAATCATGGGGAAACATGCTGGAAGCCAGTTTTTAATGGAGTTTGTGCAGTTATTCATGAAATGACGAAAGTGTGCTTTCTCTCAGCGAGGAGAAAGCTCAAAAATGAAAACAACCAGCTACAGCGCTTGGAACAACGTACTGACACGCGGTTTTCTTGTTTAAAATTGATTAGGAGATTGAAGGGAGAAATCCATGGGGAAACATGATGGAAGCCGTTTGAATTGGCGTTTGTGAAGTTATTCAGAAATGACGAAAGTGTGCTTTCTCTCAGCGAGAAAAGCTCAAAAACTGAAAAAAAAAAACAGCTACAGCGTGGGAAAAACGGTAATGAACGCGGTTTTTTCTTTAAAATGATAGAGATTGAAGGAGAATTCATGGGGAAACATGATTGGACAGCAGTTGAATGGGAGTTTGTGAAGTTATTCTGAATGATGAAAGTTGTTGCTCCCTCAGGAGAAGAAACGAAAAAGCTTCAAATTGGAAATATAACTGTACAGCAGCGCTTGGGTTATTCAAACGGTTAATGACCGCGGTTTTCTTGTTTAAACTGATCGGAAGATTGAAGGAAGAAATCATGGGGAACCATGATTTGGAAGCAGTTTTTTGAATGGAGTTTGTTAGCTTATTTCATGTGGAAATGATGAAAGTGTGCTTCTCTCAGCGAGAAAAGCTCAAAAATGAACTAAACAGGACAGCGCTTGGGAAACGGTAAGACACTCGGGTTTCTTGTTTAACTGATAGGCGATTGAAGGAGAGATGACGGAGAATCATGGGGAAACATGGGAATTGGACAAAGCAGTTTGAATGGAGTTTGTGAAGTTTTTATTCATGAAAAATGATTTGAAAGTGTGCTTCTCTCAGCGAGAAGGACAAGCTCAAAACGAAAAATAACAGCTACTGCGCTTGGAAAACGGTAATGACTGGGGATTTCTTGTTTTAAAAAGATAGGAGATAAGGAGAATCATGGGGGAAAACATGATTGGAAGCAGTTGAATGGGTTTGTGAAGCTTATCATTGACATGACGTGAAAGTGTGCTTCTTCTCAGCGAGAACAGCTCAAAAATCACATAAACAGCTACTGCGGTTGCAAAATGGTTAATGCAACCGCGGTTTTTTTGTTTAAAATGACAGGCGATTGAAGGAGAATCATGGGGAAAAATGGATTGGAAGCAGTTCTGAATGGAGTTTGTGTTGAAGTTATTCAGAAATGACGAAAGTGTGCTTTCTCAGCGAGAGAGAAGGAGAGGGAGCAAATCTCAAAAACTGAACAAAACACAGGCTACGCGCTTGGAAAACGGTAATGGGACACGCTGTTTCTTGTTTAAAAAACTGAGTCGGAGCGATGACACGTACGAATCATGGGAAATACATGATTGGAAGCAGTGTTGAATGGCGTTTGTGAAGTCTTCATGTGAATTGAAATGATGAACAGTGTTGCTCTCTCCGAGAGAGAAAAGCTCAAAATGAAATAACAGCTACTGCGCTTGGAGAATGGTAATGACACGCGGTTTTTCTGTTTAAATGATAGGAGATGAAGAGAATCCATGGGGAAACCTGATTGGAAGCAGTTTGAATGGAGTTTGTGAAGTTATTCCTGAAATGATTTGGACAGTTGTGCTTCTCTCACGAGAAAAGCTCAAAAATGCACTTAACAGTACCGCGCTTGGAAACGGTATGACACGCGGTTTTCTTGTTTTAAAATGCTTAGGAGACTGCGGGAGAATCAGGGAAGGAAATGATTGGACAGCCAGTTGAATGGAGTTGTGAAAGTTATTCATGAAATGGATGAAAGTGTGCTCTCTCAGCGAGCAAAAGCTCAAACTGAAAAAAAAAACAGCTTACAGCGCTTGGAAAAAACGGTAATGACATGCGGGATTCTTGTTTTAAAAATGCTATGGAGATTGAAGGAGACTCATGGGGAGGAAGAAACACTGACTGGAAGCAGTTTGAATGGCGTTTGGGAAGTCATCATGAAATGACGAAAGTGTGATTCTCTCAGCGAGAGAAACAGCTCACAAATCTGAAAAAAACAGGCTACAGCGGCTCTGGAAACGGTTAATGACACTGCGGATTTCTGTTTAAAATGATAGGAGATTGAAGGAGAATCATGGGGAGAACACTGATTTGGAAGCCAGTTTGAATGGAGTTTGTAAAGTTATTCATGAAATGATTGAAATGTTGATTTGAAAGTGTGCTTCTCTCAGCGAGAAAGTCAAAAATTGAAATAACAGGTACCAGCGGCTTGGAAAAACGGTAATACCGGTATGACCACGCGGTTTTCTTGTTTAAAATGATAGGAGATTGAAGGAGACTCATGGGGGAGGACAATGGATTGGAAGCAGTTTGAATGGAGTTTGTGAAGTTATTCATGAAATGATTTGAAAGGTTGCTTCTCTTCAGCGAGAAAGTCAAATTGAAATATAAGGTACAGCGCTTGGAAAAAACGGTTAATGACACGCTGTTTTCTTGTTTTTAAAACTGAAGGAGATTGAAGCGAATCATTGGGGAAACATGATTGGGACGCCGTTTGAATGGAGTTTGTGACGTTATTCATGAACTGATGAATGGAAAGTGTGCACTTGTGCTTATCCAGCGAGGGAAAGCTTTCAAAATTGAATAAATATAAGGTACACGCGCTTGGGGAAAACGGTAATGACACTGCGGTTTTCTTGTTTAAACTGATTAGGAGACCTTGAAGGAGACTCATGGGGAGGAGGAACACTGTGGAAAGCAGTTTGACTGGCGTTGTGAAGTTATTCATGAAATGAGAAAGGTGCTTCTTCAGCGAGAAAAGCTCCAAAACTGCATACACAGCTACTGCGCTTGGAGCATGGTAATGAATGCGGTTTTTCTTGTTTAACAGATTAGGAGATGAAGGAGAATCATGGGGAAACATGATTGGAAGCAGTTTGAATGGAGTTTGTGTAAGTTATTCATGAAATGATTAAGTGTGCTTCTTCAGCGAGAAGGGAGAGAAAAAGCTCAAAAAACTTGAAAAACCAGCTTACGCGCTTGGAGAATGGTAATGACACGCGGTTGTTGGTTGTTCTGGTTAAAATGATAGAAGCTTGAAGGAGGAATTCATGGGAAACATGTTGGAAGCAGTTGAATGGAGTTTGTGAAGTTATTCATGCAATGACGAAAGTGTGCTTCTCTCAGCGAGAAAAAGCTCAAAACTGAAACAAAACAGCTACCAGCGCTTGGAAAACGGTTAATGACCGGCGGTTTTCTGTTTAAAATGATAGGAGATTGGCAAGGGAGAATTCATTGGGAAACATGATTGGACGCAGTTTGAATGAGTTTGTGAAGTTTATTCAGAAATGACGCGAAAGTGTGCTTCTCTTCCGCGAGGAAAGCTCAAAAATGCAATAACAGGTTCCAGCGCTTGAAAACGGTAAATGACACGCGGTTTTTTTGTTTAAACTGATAGGGAGATTGAAGGAGGCATCATGGGGAAACATGATTGGAAGCAGAGTTTTGAAATGGCGTTTGTGAAAGTTTATTTTTTCATGAAAATGATTGAAAGTGTGCTTCTCTCAGCGAGAAAAGCTTCAAAAGAAATAAACACGCCTATGCGCTTGGACAACTGTAATGACATGCGGATTTCTTGTTTAATTTAAAATGATAGGGCGTTGAAGGAGAAGCATGGGGAAAATCATGATTGGAAAGCAGTTTGCTGGAGTTTGGACGTTATCATGAAACTGATGAAAAGTGTGCTTCTCTCAGCGAGCAGAAAACTCAAAAATCACAAAATAAAACAGCTACCTGCGGTTTGCACAATGGAATGAACGCGGTTTTTTTGTTAAAATGACAGGGCTTTGAAGGAGAAATCATGGGGAAACATGATTGGAAGCAGTCTGAATGTATCGTTTGTGACGGTTATTCATGAAATGACGAAAAGTGTTGCTTCTCTCAGCCGAGAAAAAGCTCAAACAACTGAAAAAAACAAAAAAAAAAAACAGGCTACAGCGTTGGAAAAATGGTTAATGACATGCGGATTTCTTGTTTAAAATGACAGGAGATTGACGGAGACTCATGGGGAAAAGATTGGAAAGCAGTTTGAATGGAGTTTGTGAAGTTATTCATGAAATGATGACCTGTGCTTCTCTCCGCGAGAGAGAAAAGCCTCAAAATTGGAAAATATACGGTAAGCCGCTGGAAAACGGTAAGACACGCGGTTTCTTGTTTAAACTGATAGGAGATTGAAGGGAATCATTGTGAAACAGATTGGACGCCAGTTTGAATGGAGCGTTTGTGAAGTTTATTTCATTGAAATGATGACCGTGTGCTTCTCTCAGCGAGAAGAAGAAAAGAACGCTCAAACTGAAATAAAAGCTACAGCCGCTTGGAAGTAATGGTAATGACACGCTGGATTTCTTGTTTAAATGATAGGAGATTGAAGGAGAATCATTTGGGGGGAAACCTGATTGGAGAGCAGTTTGAATGGAGTTTGTGAAGTTAGTTATTCATGAAATTGATTGATAATAAAAGTGTGCTCTCTTCAGCGAGAAGAGGGAACGAGAAAAGCTCAAAAATGAAATAAAAGCTACTGCAATTGGAGAATGGTAATGACACGCGGTTTTCTTGTTTAAAATGATAGGGAAGATTGAAGGAGAATCACTGGGGAAAACATTGATGGAAGCAGTTTGAAGGAGTTTGTGAAGTTATTCATGAAATGATTGATGAACGTGTGCTTCTCTCAGCGAGAAAAGCTAACATTGAACTATAAGGTACAGCGCTTGGAAAACGGTTAATGACACGCGGTTTTCTGTTTAAAAACTGATAGAGATTGAAGGAGAACTTCATGGGGAATACCTGATTGGAAGCAGTTGCATGGCGTTTGTTTCAGTTATTCATAACTGCTGAACGTGTGCTTCTCTCAGCGGACAAGTTCAACAATGAAATTAACAGGTACCAGCGCTTGGCAAAAACCGGTTAATGACCCGCTTTTTTCTTGTTTAAAATGATAGGAGATGAAGGATGAATCAGGGGAAACATGATGGAAGCAGTTTGAATGGAGTTTGTTGAAAGTTATTCATGAAAGCTGAAAGTGTGGTTCTCTCAGCGCGAAAAGCTCAAAACTGAAAAAAACACACGGTTACCGCGCTTGGGAAAACGGAATGACATGCGGGATTTTGTTAAAATGATAGGAGATTTGACAGGCGAAATCATGGGGCAACATGATTGAAGCAAGTTTGAATTGAGTTTGTTGGAAGTTCTTCATGAAATGATGTGAACTTTGAAAGTTGTGCTTCTCTCGCGAGGAAAAAGCTCAAAATGAAAATAACAGTACCAGCGCTTGCGAAAACGGTAATGACAAGCTTTTTCTTGTTTAAAAATTATAGGAATTGAAGGAGAATCATGGGGAACACTGATTGGGAAGCCAGTTTGCCTGGAGTTTGTGAACAGTTATTCATGAAAATGATGATGTTGTTTTGAAAGTGTGCTTCTCTCAGCGCGAAAAGCTCAAAACTGATCTTAAATAACAGCTTATGCGCTTGGAGAATGGTAATGACACCGGTTTTCTTCTGAAAATGATAGGATGATTGAAGGAGAATCATGGGGAGGAAAAATGATTGGAAGCAGTCTGAATGGAGTTTTGTGAAGTCTTCATGAAATGCCGAAAGTGTGCTTTCTCTCAGCGAGAAAAGCTCAAAACTGAAAAAAACAGCTACGCGCTTGGAAAACGGAATGACATGCGATTTTTGTTTAAAATGATAGGAGATTGAAGGAGAGTCATGGGGAAACATGATTGGAAGCAGTTTGAATGGAGTTAGTTAAGTTTTTGAAGTTATTCATGAAATGCTGATGAAAGTGTGCTTCTTCTCAGCGAGGAAAAAGCTAAAACTCACATAACAGCTCCTGCGGTTGCAAAATGTTACATGACACGCGGTTTTTTTGTTTAAAATGACAGTAGATTGAAGGAGAATTCATGGGTGGGGAGGGCGCAAATGATTGGGACGCAGTCTGAATGGATGGTTTGTGAAGTATTCATGGCAATGATCGGACAAGTGTGCTTCTCTCAGCGAGCAAGAGAAAAGCTCAAAAAACTGTAAAACAACACCCGCTTACAGCGCTTGGAAAAACGGTTTAATGACATGCGGTTTTCTTGTTTAAACTGATAGGAGATTGAAGGAGAATCATGGGGAAACATGATTGGAACGCCAGTTTGAATGGAAGTTGTGAAAGTTCTTCATGAAATGATGAATTGAACGTGTGCTTCTTCAGCGCGCAAAGCTCAAAATTGAACATAACGGTACAGCGCTTGGAAACGTAATAATGACACGCGGGGTTTTCTTGTTTAAACTTATAGGAGATTGAAGGAGAATCATGGGGAAAACAAACATGATTGGAAGCAGTTTGATGGCGTTTGTTGACGGTTATTCAGAAATGACGACGAAAAAGTGTGGCTTCTCTCAGCGAGTGGAAAAGCTCAAAACTGAAAAAAAAAACACAGCTACGCCACGGCTTTGGAAAACGGTAATGACACGGGTTTTCTTCTTTTAAAATGATAGGAGGCAGATTGAAGGGAGAATCATGGGAACATGATTGGAAGCAGTTTTGAATGGCTTTGTGAAGTTATTCATGGAATGCTGAATGAAAGTGTGCTTCTCTTCCGCGAGAAAAGCTCACAATTGAAAATCTAAGGTACTGCGCTTGGAAAAACGGTAATGACACGCGTTTTTTTTCTTGTTTAAAATGATCGGAGATTGAAGGAGAGAATCCTGGCGGAAACCTGATTGGAAGCCCCAGTTTTGAATGGTGGAGTTTGTGAAGTTATTCATGACATGATGAAAGTGTTGCTTCTTCCGCGAGGACAAGCCAAAACGACATAACAGCTACTGCGTTGGAGAAGGTAATGAACGCGGTTTTCTGTTTAAAAATGATCAGGAAGTGAAGGAGAAAGGATCAGGGGAAACATGATTGGAAGCAGTTTAATGGAGTTTGTGAAGTTATTCATGAATGATGATGAAAGTGTGCTTCTCTCAGCGAGAAAAGCTCAAAACGAAAAACAGGTACAGCGCTTGGAGAAGGTAAAGACACGCGGTTTCTTCTTTTAAAAATGATAGGGAGAGGAAGGAAATCATTGGGGAAACATGATAATGGAGAGCATTTTGAATGGAGTTTGGTGAAAGTTATTCATGAAATGATTTGAAAGTGTGCTCTCTCAGCGAGAAAAAGCTCAAAATTGCAATATAATAAGGTTACAGCGTTGGAAAACTGGTAATTTTAATACTGCCACGCGGTTTCTTGTTTAAATGATAGGAGATTGAAGGAGAATCATTGGGGAAACCATGATGGAAGCAGTTTGAATGGAGTTGTTAAAGTTATTCATGAAACCCAAATTTGATGAAAGTGTTTTGGCTTCTCTCATCGAGGAAAAGTCAAAGAAAAACTAACAGGTTACAGCGCTTGGAAAACGGTAATGACACGCTTTTTCTTGTTTAAAATGATAGGAGATTGAAGGAGAATTCATGGGGAAACTGACTTGGAATCAGTTTTGAATGGGAGTTGTGAAAGTTATTCATGAACTGATTTTGAAAGTGTGCTTATCTCAGCGTAGAAAAGAAAAGCTCAAAAACTGAAATAAAGCACTGCGCTTGGAGGAATGGTATGCCACGCGGTTTTCTTCTTTTAAAATGATAGGAAGGATTTGAAGGAGAAATCCTGGGGGGCAACATTGATTGGAAAGGGCAGGCTTGAATGGAGTTTGGGAAGTTATTTCATGAAATGACGAAAAGTGTGCTCTCTCAGCGCGAAAAAGCTCCAAATGAAAAAAACAAAAATAAAAAAAAACCAGCTGCAGCGGCTTGGAAAACGGTAAATGACACGCGGTTTTCTTGTTTAAAATGCTAGGAGATTGAAGGGAATCATGGGGAAGGGATAAACATGATTGGACCGCAGTTTGAATGGAGTAGTTTGTTGAAGTTATTCATTGAATGATGACAAGTGTGCTTCTCTCAGCGAGAAAAGAAAAAGCTAAAAATATGAAATAAACAGGTTACAAGCGCTTGAAAACGTTAATGACACGCCGGTTTTCTTGTTTTAAAAATGATTAGGAGATTGAAGGAGATCATGGGGAAACATGATTGGTGAAGCAGTTTGAATGGCGTTTGTTTAAGTTATTCATGAAATGATTGATGAAAGTGTTGCTTCTCTCAGCGAGAAGAAAAAGATCAAAACAAAAATAACAGGTACGCGCTTGGAAAACGGTCATACAAGCGGAGTTCTTGTTAAAAATGCGGAGATTGAAGGGATCATGGGGAACAACATGGGATTGGAAGCAGTTGAATGGACGTAGTTTGTAACGTTATTCATGAAATGATGAAAGTGTGCTTCTCTCAGCTAGAGAATACGCTCAAAAAAAACTGAGAATAACACGGTACAGCGCTGGAAAACGGCATGAACGCAGATTTCTTGTTTAAAATGAAAGGAGATTGAAGGAGGAATCATGGGGAAAAAACATGATTGGACGCAGTTTGAATGGAGTTTGTGAAGTTATTCATGATGAATGATGACAGTGTGTTCCTCAGCGAGAAAAAGCCTCAAAAACTGAACAATCACAGCTACTGCGCTTGGAGATGGTAAATGAACGCGGTTTTTCTTGTTAAATGATAGGAGGATTGAAGGAGACTCATGGAGGGGGAAACATGATTGGAAGCATTTTGAATGGAAGTTGTGAAGTTATTCATGAAATGACGGAAAGTGTGCTTTCTCAGCGCGAAAAAGTCAAAAATGAAAAAAACAGCTACCAGCGCTTGGAACACTGTAAGACACTCGGGTTTTCTGCTTTTTAAATGATCGGAGATTTCCACGGAGACTCATGTTGCAAACATGATTGGAAGCAGTTTGAATGGAGTTTGTGAATGGAAGTTATTCATGAACTGCCGAATCGAACGTTTTGCTTTCTCTCAGCGAGGAAAAGTCAAAACTGAAAAAAAACAGCTACAGCGTTGGCAACCGGTTTCATTAATGACACGCGGGTTTTCTTCTTTAAAATGATAGGAGTTGCAGGAGAATCATGGGGAAAACATGATTGAAGCAGTTGCAATGGGAGTTTGTGAAGTTATTCATGAAAATGATGAAAGTGTGCTTCTCTCGCGAGCAAAGCTCCAAAATTGAATATAGTACAGCGCTTGGAACACGGTAATGACACGACGGTTTTCTTGTTTAAACTGATAGGAGATTGAAGGAAGAGAAGGGAGGAATCTGGGGAAACTATGATTGTAAGCAGGTTTGAATCGGAGTTTGTTAAGTTTATGCATGAAATGATTGAAGGTGCTTCTCTCAGCGAGAAAAGCTCAAAAATGAAAATAAACAGGTACAGCGCTTTGGAAAAACGGTTTAATTAACACGCGTTTCTTGTTTAAACTGAAGGAGTTGAAGGAGAATCATGGGAAACATGATTGGAGCAGTTTGACTTGAGTTTTGTGAAGTTATTCAGAAATGATGAATGAACTGTGCTTCTCTCATCGACGGAAAAAGCCTCAAAACTGAAAAAAACGCTACTGCGCTTGGAAAACGGTTAATTGACATGCGGATTTCTTTGTTATTTAAAATGATAGGAGGATTGAAGGGAGAATCATGGGACACATGATTGGAAGCCGTTTGAATGGGAGTTTGGTGAAGTATTCATGAAATGATTGAATGTGAAAGTTGCTTCTCTCAGCGAGGGAAAGCTCAAAAATCAACATAAAACAGCTACTTTGGCGGTTGCAAAATGGTAATTGACCACGCGGTTTTTTTCGTTTAAAATGGGACAGGAGATTGAAGGATAATCATGGGGAAACATGATGGAAAGCAGTTCTGAATGGAGTTTGTTGACGTTTATTCATGAAATGACGAAAAGTGTGATTCTCTCAGCGAGAAAAAAGCTCAAAAACTGAACAAAAAAACAGCTTACATGCGCTTGGAAAAACGGTAATGACACGCGGTTTTCTTGTTTAAACTGATAGGGGATTGGAGAATCATGGGGAAACATGATTGGAAGCAGTTTGGAATGGAGTTTGTGAAGTTATTTCATTTGAAATGTGAAGTGTGTTCTCTCTCAGCGAGGAGGTCGAAAAGCTCAAACTGAAAAAACCAGTACTGCGCTTGGGAGAATGGTAATGACCTGCGGTTTCTTGTTTTTTAAAAATGATAGGAGATTGAAGGAGAATCATGGGGGAAAAATGATTGGAAGCAGTTTGAAATGGAAGTTTGTGAAGTTATTCATGAAATGATGATAAGTGTGCTTCTCTCAGCGAGAAAAGCTCAAAAACTGAATAACAGCTACTGCGCTTGGAGAATGGTAATGACACGCGGTTTTCTTGTTTAAAATGATAGGAGATTGAAGGAGAATCATGGGGGGAAACATGATTGGAAGCAGTTTGAATGGCTTGAGTTTGTGAAGTTATTCATGAAATGGAAAAAGTGTGCTTCTCTCAGCGAGGGAAAAGCTCAAAAACAACCAACCAACTAAAAAAGTACAGCGCTTGGGAAAAATGGTAAGACCACGCGGTTTTCTTGTTTAAATGATAGGAGATTGAAGGAGAACATGGGGAAACATGATTGGAGCAGTTTGATGGGTTTGTGAAGTTATTCATGAAAGGATGAAAAGTGGTGCTTCTCTCAGCTGAGGAGAAAGCTCAAAACACTGAAAAACAACTAAAAACACAAGCTAAGCGCTGGACCCGGTAATGACATGGGATTTCTTTTGTTTAAACTGATAGAGATTGAAGGAGCGAGACTTCATGGGGAACATGACTGGAAGCCAGTTTTTGAATGGAGTTTTGGGAGCAAGTTATTCATGAAATGACGGAAAGTTTGCTTCTCTCAGCCGGAGAAAGAAAAGCTCAAAAATGAAAAAAAAACCAGCTACAGCGCTTGGAAAACGGTAATGAACGCGGTTTTCTTGTTTAAAAATGATAGGAGATTGAAGGAGACTCATGGGGGGGGAAACATTTATGGAAGAGTTTGAATGGAGTTGTGAAGTATTCATTGAAATGATGAAAGTGTGTTCCTCTCAGCGCGAGAGAAAAGCTCAAAAATGAACAATATAAGGTACAGGCGCTTTGGTGAAAACGGTAATGACACGCGTTTTTCTTGTTTAAACTGATAGGAGATGAAGGAGGAATCATTGGGAAAACATGATTGGACGCAGTTTGAATGGAGTTTGTGACGTTATTCATACACTGATGGGAAAGTGTGCTTCTCTCAGCGAGCAAAAAGCTCAAATTAAAAAATATAAGGACAGGCTTGGAAAACGGTTAATGACACGCGGTTTTCTTGTTTAACCTGATAGGGAGATTGACGGTGAGAATCATGGGGAGGGGAAACATGCTTGGCAGCCATTTGAATGACAGTTGTGAAGTTTTCTTCATGAAATGATGAATAAAGTGTGCTTCTCTCAGCGAGGAAAAGCTCAAAATGAAAAAAACAGCTCCTGCGATGGAGAATGGTCATGACACGCGGTGTTCTGGTTTAAAATTATAGAAGATTGACGGAGCATCTGGGGAAACATGATTGGAACGCCAGTTTGAATGGAGTTTGTTGACGTTATTCATGAAATGACGAAAGTGTGCTTCTCTCAGCGCGGAGAAAAGCTCAAAAATGAAAAACACCAAGCTACAGCGCTTGGAACAACGGTAATGACACGCGGTTGTTTCTTGTTTAACAATGATAGGGGAGATTGATTGAAGGGAGAATCATGGGAGGAAACCTATTGGAAGCAGTTTGAATGGAGTTTGGAAGTTATCAGGAAATACGAAAGTGTGCTTCTATAAGCGAGGAAAAGCTCAAAACTGAAAAAAAAACAGTCCCAGCGCTTGCCAAAACGGGTAATGACACGCGGTTTTCTTCTTTAAAATTCGATAGGAGATTGAAGGAGAATCATGGGGAAAGGAAACATGATTGGAAGCAGTTTTGAATGGCGTTTGTAAAGTTATTCATGAAATGAGAATAAGTGTTGCTTCTCTCAGCGAGGAAAAAGCTCAAAACTGAAATAACAGCTACTGCGCTTGGAAAACGGTATAATGAATGCGGATTTCTTGTTTAAACTGTGGAGATTGCAGGAGGACTCACTGGGGAAACATGATTGGAAGCCGTTTTTGAATGGAGTTTGTGAAGTATTCCCTGAACTGATTGTGATCTTGAAGTGTGCTTCTCTCAGCGAGAAAACAGCTCTAAAACTGACATAACAGGCCCATCGCTTGGGAAACCGGTAAAGACCACGCGGCTTTCTCTTTAAAAGTGCTAGGAGGATTGAAGGAGAATTCATTGGGGGGAAAACACGATTGGAAGCAGTTTTTGAAGGGAGTTTGTGAATTTATTCATGAAATGTTCAAAAGTGTGCTTTTCGCAGCGAGGGAGAGAAAAAAGCTTTCAACACCTGAAATAACAGTAATGCGCTTGGAGGAGAATGGTAATGACACGCGGTTCTGTTAAAATGATAGGAGATTGAGGAGAATCCTGGGAGAGGAGGAAAAATGATTGAAGAGTTTGAAGGAGGTTGTGAAGTTATGCATGAAATGTCAAAAGTGTGCTTTCTCTCAGCGAGGAAAAAAGCTCAAAATAACCATAACAGTCACAGCTCTGGGAAACGGGTAATTGACACGCGGTTTTTCTTTTGTTTAAAAATGATAGGAGATCTGAAGGAGAATCATGGGGGAAAGGAAACATGCTTGCGAAGCAGTTTGAATGGAGTTTGTTGAAGAGTTATTCATGAAATCGATGAACGTGTGCCTTTCTCAGCGAGGAAAAGCTCACAAAACATGACAATAACAGGTTACAGCGCTTGGAAAACGGTTAATGGCCACTCGTTTTTCTGTTTAAACTGATAGGAGATTGAAGGAGAAGATTGAGTGAGAAATGGGGAAACATGATTGGAACAGCAAAAAAAGGGTTTGCAGCAGTTTGTGAAGTTATTCATGAATGATGGAAAGTGTGCTTCTCTCAGCGAGAGGAAAAGCTTCCAAAAATAAATAACAGGTACAAGCGCTTGGCAACACCGGTAATGCCACGCGTTTTCTTGTTTTAAAATGCTAGGAGATGAAAGGCGACTCATGGGAAGACATTATTGGAAGCAGTTTGAATGGGTTGTGACGTATTCATGAAATGCTGAACGTGAAAGTGTGCTTCTCTCAGCAGAAACAGCTTCAACACTGAAAAAAAAACACAAGTACAGCGCTTGGAAAACGGTAATGACCTTCGTATTTCTTGTTTTTAACTGCTAGGAAGAAGATTGAAGGAGGAATCATGGGGAGAAAACCATGAATGGAATGTTTGAATGGAGTTTGGGAATTTATTCAGAAATGCCGAACGACAACGTGTGCTTCTCTCCGCGAGAGAAAAGCGCAAAAAGCAAAACACAGCTACATCGCTTGGAAAACGGTAATGACACGGGTTTCTTGTTTAAAATGATAGGAGATTGAAGGAGATCATGGGGAAACATGGATTGGAAGCAGTTGAATGAGTTTGTGACGTTATTCATGCCATCGATGAAAGTGTTGCTTCTCTCATCGGAGAAAAAGCTCAAAAAATGATAAAATAACAGGTTACATCGCTTGGAAAAAGTTTAATGACACGCGGTTTTTTCTTGTTTAAAATGATAGAGATTGAAGGGAGAATCCTGGGGGGCAACCTGCTTGGAAGCAGTTTGAATGGAGTTTTGAAGTTATTCATGACTGAAATGATTTGAAAAGTGTGTTCTCTCAGCGAGAAAAGCCAAAATTGAAATATAAGGTACAGCGCTTGTGAAAACGGTAATGACACGCGTTTTTTTTTCTTCTTTAAAATGCTAGGCGATGAAGGCGAATCATTGGGGAAACCTGATTCGGAAGCAGTTTTGAATGGAGTTTTGTGACGTTATTATGAACTGACGAAATAGTGTGCTTCTCTCAGCGAGAAAAGCTCAAAATTGACACATATAAGGTACAGCGCTTGGAAAACGGTTGGTTATTAATGACACGCGGGTTTCTTGTTTAACAACTGATAGGAGTGTGACAGGAGAGAAATTCATGGGGCAACATATGATTGGAAGCAGTTTGCATGGGAGTGTGTTTTAAAGGTATTCATGAAATGAGTTTGCAAGTGTTGCTCTTCTCAGCGAGGAAAAGACCT
>JACBYM010000261.1:50668-64568 GCA_013435755.1 Amphilophus citrinellus | reverse complement strand
ACGCTCCCATCTGGGCCTGAAGCCGGAGCGGGCTCCTGATGTCCCGTCTACTCTGAGATCTTGTTTTGTTGCTGTCACTGCAGAAAATCCTGCTTCACAAAGCTCGGATGTTGGACTGGAAGCAGGGTTTTTGGTGCTTTTGTGGCAGTCTCAGGATATTCAGGATCCTTTAATCCAGGATGCAGGCAGACTCCAGGTCGACTCAAACAGATTTTTAAGCAAAATGCAGCAGGAAACATCATCAGCTCTCAGAGTCTGAACAAATTTGAGGTCAAAGTTCACGGCTTCAATAAACTTTAGGAACTCTGGAGAACCTCCAAGAAGTCCAGCTGCTTCCATCTGCAGGTTGTACTGTGGGAACAAAGTGTGTCAGATTGTAAGAGCTGATGATGATGATGATCCACTGATGTGTCCTCACTGGAGTCACTGATGAACACATGATGCTGTGAAAGCTTTAAAGAGGCACTGATGATGCAGCTGACTGTGAGCCACTGAAACCAAAGCCTCTGCTCCTCTTCATTTAGTCAGTGGCTCCAAAATACCAACAACTGCCCACAGTCTGAACACAGTGGCTGTCCACTGGAGAGAAGGACTCTGGTGGTCCTGAACACAGCACTGAGTCAGCCTCATGTTGAGCTGCTTCTTCTCTCTCTGCTCTCTGCTTGCAGCATGCTTCACTCATCAGAGTGAGATGGAAACTCCTACATGAGCTTCCACTGAACATCTGCTCAAAGATCTGACTTTGTAGATCAGACACTACATCTGTTTGCTGCCAGCCTCAGAGGGGGCTCAGAACCTGCGGCCTCCTCCTCCTCCTAGTTGGACCCAGGAGCCGCTGGTCCTCCGGACCTCCTGTACAGTGGCTCACTCTGATGTAGAGCTCATGGACCCACATGTCCTGTCACATCACACCTTCCAACACAAAGAGCTCAGATATCCCACAGCAGAAATGTCCCAGTATCTCTGTTTGAAGAAGTCCTCACCCAGTGAGGCCTTCAGCTGCTGAGGGGGCCTCATGAAGTCTTACAACAAAGCTGCACCCTGAGCATGAAGGAAACCAGCTGCAGGAGAATAAACTTTACACTGACTCATGCTGAGCAGTGGGTGCAAACAGAGGGGAGTCCTGCCTCCATCAGGCTCATCCATCACCACCTCAGCCTTGTTCCACCCTCATGGAGCCTGGGTGGCTGCTGCTGAGGTGTCTAATGTGAATCCTGTTTTTCTCTGGCTAGCGCTGCAGGTGATGCAGCTAAAGCTCAGTCTGGATCCTTCTTCCCTCTCAATGGACCTGCTTCCATCATCCACGGAGCTTTGGCCCGTAGGCTCCATCAGGTCAGCAGCTAGCACAGCTTTACCCCAGAAAGGAGATGAAGGTCCCAGAGAAGGTGCTGCTAACAATCAGACCACACAACAGCTCAGCAGTGATTTATGAACAGCAGAGGTTTTAGTTATGTGACCTCATTGGTGCCCAGATATGAACTCTGTTTAATTTGAATTATTAGGGTCAGATCAGAGAGCAGAGACACTGATCATGGCTGCATGTTATTAACAATGAGGATGTTTCTCTGAACATCTGTTTAATGATGCTGCAGGCTGGAACAGGCTGACAGGAAGTGATGAGGACAGGAAGCTTTCTCACTCACAGCTTGGTCTGTTTCCAGGTGGTTTCCATGGTGACTCAGGCTGATGACCTCTGAGATGACCCCTGACTTTGACCTGTCCTGACCCAGAGCTCTGAAGCTGTGTGAACAGCTGGAATCAAAAGCATGTGGGCCTCATGTGATTCTAACTAAATAGACCGGTGGTACATCCACAGGCCAGAAACACACAACACCTCCATCACTAACAATCTCCCAGCATGCCTCAGGGCTGTCAAACACCCAGGAGCAGTGAAGGCCTTCAGCCATTTCTCCTCCTCAGGCTGTGAACTGATGATGTCATCGAGCTGTGAAACTCTCATATTTGATTGGAGGAGAGTGGAAAACAAGGAAACTCATTCACAGACAGTGAAGGGCCGTTTAGATTAGTAGGAGGAGCACCTAAATGTAAGTCAGTCTGTACCTGGGGGGGCATCAAAAGGCAGAGTCATGTTTCCTGTGTTCCTTCCTGCTCAGGTGGAGGTGTGGCCTGTTTCGGCTCGTTAGTGATGGGATAATGAGGCTCTGTGAATGTGTCCAAAGCTTCCTACTGATGCCCAAAAGCCCCCAATCACACGAAGCCTCGTTAAACCAGCTCATTTAGGAGTGCTGCCACCTGCTGGTCATTTTGATGTACAGCAGTCCTGCTGTTCTGTTACATGTTGGGCAAATCTTTGATCAGAAGGAGGCAAATATTATGTCCAATCTGCATTTGAGGTTTTGTAACAGCAGATCAAATAAATCTGAGCTGATCGAGGGGTATCGATCAGTTAAAGACCTTTTAATGACGCAGTGGGAGCGTCGGCCCTTTTCTATGGCATGGTCTGCCTGGGGGGGTGGATGCACCCAAAGGGACAGGAGCAGGACTGACAAACTGGTGCGGAGGTGGAGTCCGGTGCGGGATGTCCTCTGGAGTCTGAGAGGGTGGTGGGTGAGAGAGGGATGTTAGCAAAGATGACATCATCATGGACCCCCCCCCTGCATGAGAGCGTGGGTGAGCTGAGCAGCTCCTTCAGTCAGAGCCTGAACATCCTCCCTGCAGGAAGGAGAACTTTCACAGTCATTCATCCCAACAGCTGTTAGACTGTACATGATGTCATCATGATGTCATCAGTCACCTGACACTTTACCTCACTAGACATCACTATATGCACACAGTACATATACATTTATTACACTCTCAGCCAGGATGCATACTGTGTATGCTGTGTACTTTCCCAGCTACAAATGTATATAGTGTTTCTGATGTATAGGTGTGTGAAATGTATATTATATAGAGTTGATGTATTTGTCTGAGGTATATGTGTGTTAGATTGAGATATATTGATGTATATATGTTCTGAGGTATATTGATATATATTTGATGTATATAGTGTATGATGTATAGTGATATATATTGATGTATATAGTGTTTCTGATGTAGATTGATATAGATTTGATGATAGAGTGTTCTGAGTATAGGGTGTGTATGTATAGTGATATAGATTTGATGTATTTAGTGTTGTATATCTGATTTAGTTTCCCCGCTTCTCTGAGCTGCTGTAATATCAAATTTCCCATCATGGGATCATAAAGTTTTCTCTCTTATAGCTCAGTGGTATATTATAAAGTATGCATAGAGACAGTGTGGTGGGTCTGTGAATAAACAGGTACAGGAGTGCTTGGGTGAGGTGGGGTGCTTTAGTAATTTATCTTCATGATAACATAAAGGGAGAGTGTCGGGGTCAGGCGGTTTCCTTCTGTTTGCTGTAACGTCCACAGCCTGAGAAAGACAGTCAAGAGGACTGAACAGCTGAAACTGAGCCTAATGAGGCAGGTAGGAGCAAGTGCTTCTAATGCTGCGGCGGTACGTGGCTCACACTCAGACAACCCACACACTTCCGCTTTCACACGCCGCTCAGCAGCTCCAATCCATCTCGGGCAAGTCACGTGATGTCACAAAAACGATCGGGCCTCGAAACAGCTTCATTGGCCACGCCCCCCTTTGGGCTTAATAAGACCTCATCACTAGAGAGCATAGAGCATCTGAATATGGGAGTGGAAGAAGCACTGAAGCTTCTTCAGGGAAAAACTCAGGATTTATTGTGTTCATGAGCAAAGTCCAACTGAGACGCATCAACATGAGTGTGCTGTGTTCACAGTGAGCCCACAACCTGCTGCCATCCCGGCTCCTTCACTGTTCCAACATATTGAATAATAAGCAGCCTGAGTCTGTCTTCATCCAGTGTTCTGCTGCTGTTACCAATCAGAGCTTTGCAGCAGCACTGTGGGAAAGAAAACTGAGAGGATATGTCACTGTTTGCTGATCAATCTGCTGCAGCACCTGTGCATACTGTGCAAAAGTCTCTGCTCACCTCCAAGGATCCAGACTGTGCTGTACTCTGAAAGTGCTCTTGATAGGAGCTCTTGGCAGGTTTCCTCCAGAGCATCAGCTGCTTTCACTCATTCCCTGGACTGGACATTTGCAGAGGAACGAGTTCAGTTAGATGCCCCTCAACACTGAACTATGAATCATTCAAACACAAAAGGCTGAACTCAAAGAAGGATCCAGACTGTCGCACAGAACAACAACTAGCAAAGACCCTGAGAAAGCTCAGCATGGGGTGTCATCACAAATCGAGAAACACGTCAGCACAAAGCTTATACCATTGAGTCACCGGAGGAGGTTTATCATAATCCAATTTGCCGAATGCATTTCTGACCTAAAAATAAAGGTTTGTTGGTCAGCTCAAGTTTTTTACCTTTTAATCTTTAGCTGGGAAGCAGCCCAATACAATGCCCTGGATATGTACAAACTCACTCTGTACACTGCAAACTTATCTCGTTAATTATTCAAAATTTGGGAATTGTAAGGCATTCCCAGAAAAGATGGATAGATGTTCCAACACTTGCCTTACTTTAGACATAGTACGAATCGATTAGAGGGTTATTTATGTAAAAAATCTGGTGTCCTATTTGTCTATGCATTACTTATATTGAAATTCTCTGAATGTATTACTGAAAACAAAGAACGGGATAATTAAAGCAGTTATCCAAAACTTCCTCTCATAGGCTTCGCTAGGCTTCCTCAACGGCTGAGGACATTCCAACGTTATGGTTACCGCATCCTTGCAAAACATTAAAATTCTAGAGAATAAAACCGTTATTTAAGGTAGAGTTAATTTTTATGTAATCTGATTAAATAAGGCAATTTTTCTAGAGGCCCTGGAGTGCAGTAGGGGCCTGATTCCGATCCTCAAAGGTGGAAGTGACAAATTTGAAGATAAGCAGAAAAGTCGTTGGATGAGAGGCCAAAAGTCTCTTAAAGTGGGGCAAAAACCTCAATATTATTAAATAGATCGGCGATTATTTTGATACCTTTAGTGTGCCATGTCTAAATATTGCAGAGTTCATCCCGGAGGAAACTTTATGTTAAGATTGGTATAATATATATAGTTTGAACCTTTTACCAGTAGAATTATTCATATCTCGCCACTGTTCACTGTATTTGCAAAATGGGTTCATCTCGTTTTCAAACAGACTTTTTTCTACTGTAAGCTCACCCACTAAATTAAAAGGATACATGCCCATTTATTTTATTGCATTTATTTTACGTCACCCTTCTCTGTACTTAGTTGCTTTAATGTGTAAATGTCCCCATTGTGGGATATTAAGTTTAATCTTATTATATTTAGTAAGAACCAAGATCAGCATAGATTTGGTAGTCTGGATCTCCAAGATAGTGCAGCACAAATGTGTAAATATAACTTTTCTCCCATGACTGCATGTAGCCGCATGTAGTATAGAACGAAGCTGCATGATAGCGGCCCTCTCCTGGAAAAGTGCAGTCGTTCAGTTACACCTGCATGCACTTGGAGAGTGAAGGGTTCAGGGAACCGGTCCAGCCCTTCAGCCCTCATATGTTTTAACCAACCAGAAAGTGTGTGTGGAAATGATAGAAAAGTAGTAGTTGATATATCCAATCTATTGAATCTTTTTAAATATATTGATTTGCTTTTGGTTGGACTTGTGTAATGTTCAGACCATCAACAAAGGTGGCCAAAAAGTAAGAGGAGGAACGGGAAAGAGTGGAAACGGAAGTACAGCGAGCTTGGCAGTGAGCATAACAGCTGACATGTGGACCTCTGTGAACATGGAGGCTGACTCGGCTCGTCCGTCACTAATTAAGGAGAATTTGGAGTTGTGGTACAGCTGTTTGGGATGCAACACTTTCCACAAAGGCACACTGCTGACATCCTGGCACAAAGTCAAAGGGCAACGATGGAGGAATGGACATAACAAATAAGGAAAGTGTGTCTGACCAACGCAGCCAACAAGACGGCATCCACCACAACGCTCAAACCAGCACTCAATGTGCTTTGTGCAGAGTCTCAATTTATAGTTAGAAATATGTGATCAAGATCTGCACACTTGCAGCCATCAGACAAAGCCAGCCACATTGTCACAATCTTCAAAGCAAGCACTACAGCCAAGGAGAAGCGTGCTCAAGTGCAGAACAGACGGACGACCAACCATGAAACTTATCACTGAGCTGCGACACGCGGGAACAGCACATTGAAAGGGGTGAAGGCGAACATGAGGAGAGGGAACCAGTGGGGGTAGCTCCAAGTACAAGCTGATACAGACCATCGAGTCACAGGCACTGCGTCATCTGGAGTCAGTAAGTGTGACCCCACAAAACCTTCTAGCCCAGGATTTAAATCACTCGTTTCAGCAGTTCCTCCGAGTGCAATGGCCAGCAGCAGACGCGGTCAAAATGTGCGTCTGTAATAGGACGCACAAATAGCCCCAGCTGGGAACGTCCTTCAAACAGCTGTCTGCACCCACGTCAGGCCTGTTATTCAGAGATTTGTTTTTGTTGTTTGGAAAGCAGTACTAAAATGCAATTTGTTGTTTTTTAGATAACCTTTGCAACAGTCCCGACATCGAAGGGGGCAGCAGACCCAAGTGCCCTCAGCTGATGCCAAACAGAGGTGCAAGATCCCTGGCAGAGGTCCAGGATCCTTTGAGATCTATACAAACTCCTTCCCACCTTTCCTTACAGTTTCTCTGCACTCCAGCCTCATCTGTGCCCTGTGAGGGGCTGCTGACCAGGATGTGCAACATCTAAGAAGGGCTGGATGACTAAGAATCAAGTCTGCTTCATTTTCTGACATTAACACAATAAAAATGTAACAACATCATGAGCAGGTCTCCCTCTGACAGCACAAGAAAACAGAAGAAACAAGTAACAAAGAAGCTTTTGTGATTTCACTCATCGTGATGTGATGACCACCATCAGGCTGATGGAGCATCAGAACTGATGCTCAGTGGTCACCATCACAATGTCATCATAGTCCTGGGCCAATCCCTGCTCAGCACTGGTTGTTGTTGCCACGGGGATGATGAGGTCATTTCCTGTCACATGAGGCGATCAGACATTTTAATATAAGGCAAAAACAATCGAGCTTGATGAATAATCGAGGAGAGTCAGAGTGTTACCTTTGGCTCTGCGTCGATATAAAGACACCATCAGGAGGGTGGAGATGAAGTACGGACAGAACACCAGCAGGTGGAGGACAAGTCTGATCGCAGGGCTGCCCAAACTTGCAGCCCACGGGCCGCTACTGGCCACGCCCCCTTCTGGTCCGCCAATTGATGTCAAAATAACATAAAATTTGGCCCTTAAAGTTACTTTTTGACATTCGCTTCACCCTCTTACTTGGAGGGGAATTAAGACTTATTGTAATATTGTAATACACTTACAATAAGTCAGAACAGCCATCTCTCACATAAACAGATTATATATAAACACTTTACACAGAGAAACATGATGAAATGAAGCATTTTAACCACCAGAAGTCAAACTAACAGCTGCTGGGAGAACAGAGATCAATGACAAACTGAACTCCTTCTTAAAGGTTCCACGACAAACTACTCCCACTGAGCAGTTCACCTGTGAAGCTTTGTTCAGGGGGGTGAAGTCCTCAGGTGGAAGCTGGTGGATGCAGCTTCTAATGAAGCAGCAGGAGGAGGCACAGAGGGGAAGTCCTCAGCACTCAGACTGAGACAGGAGCATCATTTACACTGATATTAATGATTACTGCAGGAATCTCAGCCACAGATTAATATCAACATCATTTAGGACTAAATCATTCACTTTATATCAAAAATAACTTAATACTTAAAGCAGATTTCAAACACAGGAGGATTTTTGGTTCTGTGACTCAGTCTCTGTGAATCTATGAGTCTTTACAGCTGCACAGAAGTTTGGTTTCTCTTCTTTCTTTCTCAGCACAGACCAAAGTAAAGCACACAGCCCCAGAGCTAATAATACTGCTGTCACACCAATAAAAACACTCGTTCTCCTCCTCCTCCTCCTCCTTCCTCCTCCTCCTCCTCCTTCCTCCTCCTCCTCCTCCTGTCTCTTCTTGTGGGGTTAAAGTTGGTCTCTGAGGTTGGAGCTGATCAGCAGCTGCTGCAAAAATAAAAGATTTACTGACATTTGTTTGTGTGCAGAAATGAAATGAGGAGCATCAGGATGTCTGACATGTGCAGCACATAGTTTAATAGAGCAGCAAATATAAAAGTGATGATTGATTTTTAATAAAAGGAGCTGACTTCTACAAACTTACCAGTGACGGTGAGTCTGCAGCTAGCAGAGCTGAGGCCATCATCCGTGATCACCTGGCACCTGTATGGGCCTGAGTCATCAGTCCTGAGTCTGGACAGCTGAAGTCTGATTCGTCCTTCTCTGAGGGCGTCTTTGTCACTCTGGACTCGCCCTGAAAACTTCTCATCCTGAGACTCTGAGACCTCAGCACCATCATGAAGGTGATACAGGAGGAAGAGTCCATCATCAGTTATCAGGTCACAGTAGATGTTCAGATGTTTGTAGGATCTGTCAGTCTCTGCTGTGAAGGTCCACTCCAGTGATGCTGTGGTTCTCCTGCGCCTGATAGGAGGTCTGTGTCACATTCACCACAAATGATCCTGCTGAGGAGACACAGAGGGAGAGAGGAGCAGACACACACCGAGAACTGGATCAAACCTGTGGCTCACTTTGATTTGGAGCTCATAAAGTGAAGCTGTGAACCAACCAGAGACACACGAGGTGAGGATGAAGAGCAGCAGAGCCTGCAGATCATCTTCTCCCTGTGAGGAGGCAGAGGAGAAGAGTCAGGACCACAGGAGGTCAGAGGTCACTCAGTACAGCCAGAGGAGAAGAGTCAGGACCACAGGAGGTCAGAGGTCACTCAGTACAGCCAGAGGAGGAGAGTCAGGACCACAGGAGGTCAGAGGTCACTCAGTACAGCCAGAGGAGAAGAGTCAGGACCACAGGAGGTCAGAGGTCACTCAGTACAGTAAATCTGCAGTAAAGTGATTCCTGCCTCCTTCAGAGGTTCTGTAGAACAAACTGTTTCATGAACTGATGCTCAGGTTCAGGTTCCTTTAGTCATTCCTGTGGACAGATTTACTCTGCAACATTAACTCCTCCATCAGACACACAGCACACAAACAAATAAGCACAAACACTGAAAAATAAAATAAATTAATGATAAATAGAGAATCTACACATTATCAAAGCTTTGATTGTTTTTCCTCTGGTTTCCTCTCGCAGTCCAAAGACCTGCAGTTACTGGGCTGAGGTTAATTGGTCACTCTAAATTGCCCGTAGGTGTGAGTGTGGATGGTTGTCTGTCTCCCTGTGTGAGCCCTGTGACAGGCTGGCGACCTGTACAGGTGCACCCTGCCTCTCACCACAGCCACCCACTAAACTTTGTTCAGAAGGAAGAAACTGAAAGTCACTCTGCAAAGGTGGAGAGTCATCAAGTCAAAATGAAGCAACCAAGAAAATCATTTCCAAATAATCAAAGAATAATAATTTATATATTTTTAAATCACATCTATAAATTACAGATGATTGATTCTCACATTCTTTCTTGACTTGAAACGACGTTTCAATACTGCATAAATGTTGAAGTGGAGTTTCAACAATCCTTGTTTCAACATTTGTGTGTCCTCACATACACACTGTGGAAACATGAGCTTATGAAACAGACGTTTGAAAACACCCACAACTTGTAACCAGTGTTCACAGATGCTCACCTGCTGCTTCTGTTTGCTTAGAGCAAACATGGTGACGCCTCAAACTTACAAACACACAAAACTCAAAGGAACAAACAAAGCTGCCTTACAACAACTGCCTCTCTCTGAAATACCACCAGACTACAGTGTCACAGTTCAAAGAGGAACACCCAAAGTACTCCGTGTATATTTAAAGGTGTGAACACCTGCACAGCTCACCTTCAGAGGCACAAACAGCAGAGTCCAGAGGAGTGCACTACCGTGCATGTTCAGCATAGCCAGACTTCCTTTGCATTAACCGCCTCGATAAAAACAGAAGTCAGTCGGAGATCAAGATATCTGTTATCACTGTGGTCTGACAGCTCTCTCTCTCTCTCTCCTCTCTGTGTGAGTGCATGTTTCAGGGCTGTTACCACACAGAAGTCTCCGCCTACATTACTCTATACACGGCACATCCCTTCATTTATCCATCTTCTTCCGTCCTTTGTGGGGAGGCTGGAGCTGAACACAGCCTCCATAAGGTGAGAGGCGGACTACACTCTGGACATCCCCGTCACAGGACTAACACTGAGACAGACAACCATTCACACCTGTGGGCAATTTAGAGTGACCAGTTAACCTAACCCCACTAACTGCAGGTCTTTGGACTGTGGGAGGAAACCAGAGTACCCAGAGAACCACAGACACGAGGAGAACATGAAAACTCCACGCAGAAAGACCCGGGCCAAGGTGGATTCAAACCCAGAACCCATTTATTCTGTCACTCAGAGCTCAGGCACAGAGCTACAGCTGCATGACAGCTCTGAAACCTCAACAGCCTTTATTTCACATGACAGTACACATGACAGCAGGAAGGAGCAGGAATCAAAAGAAACCACGAGGTCAACTTTATATACACAAATATTACAGATATTTATGTTTGGCCTCGTGCTGGTTGCTCCTGTTGTGAAACTGTGTTTAGTCTTAAGGGACGGTTGTGCAAGTCCCACTGTTTCAGTTTGAAGGTCAAATCTTTGTGATCAGGCTCTAACAGAAACACACAGTCATGATGAGTGAGGCCTTTTTATCATTTCCACCCTCTGACCACAGCTCATATGAAACTGCTAGACTAAATAATGGCACAGTGAAATATATCATGTGTTGTTGTGCATCAGCTTAATTTTAAGACCTGCTAATCACCATTTTTTTATTTGTCAAGTTGTTTTTTTTTTTCCTGTGTACTGACTTCACTTTGGTGGAGTGAAAAATGATACAGGAAGATCTTTGTCTGAATGTTTTCACAATGTGAGCTCCAACCTGTGGGCCTGCTGTGACTCTGTGACCCACTGGGTGTGGCTTCCTCTCTCCAGTCTCAGGTGCCACTCCCTTTGGTGCAGCAGACTCAGGCCATAACTGCTGATTCAATTCTTTATGCAGGAATCTGTTCAGCTGTCATCTAAAGCAGCTGTGTGTGTGTCTGTGTGTGTGTGCTGGTAGAGACCAGGATTTCATTATTTCTGGATACAAAAGAAGATTTCCAGACAAAAACATCACCTTTGCTTTCATGTTCCAGTGATTTATAATCTGATCTAAGATCAGCCTTCACTGATAGATGATGGCTCTCTGACGGCTACAGCAGAGTTACTGTTAATATAAATCCACTTTAACTCTGTAACATTGAACTAAAAATGAGTTTCTGCAGCTGTCAGTGTGCCGTGAGAACGTTCCACATGTTGCTCTGGAGGAGGCTGGAAAACTTTGTGAAAGGAGTTCAAATCAAGTGAAGCTCTGCTGATCCTGAGGACATCCTGACCTCTTTCTGTCAGAGTCACTTTGCTATCTGCACACCTTTCTGCTCCATCTCTTTAACATCCTCATACTTATCACTACATGCTGTTTATGTGCTAAAGAGAAATGATTTCCTTCTTACCAAACCCCATTCTGAAGTATAGTTTCATCAACTCATCTACACGATGTTCTGGAGAGGGTATAGCAGCCGTCACGTGGCAGTTGTTTGACTCAAAACCACTTTAATCTGCACATTTATTTATTCACAAATGCACTATTTAGAATTTTTTTCTCAATAGTTTTCAGTCAAAACCATAATAAAATGCTCATATTTATTAGATCTAATGCTTCTCCAAAACTTATTGCTTGTGTAATGATTGCAGTCCCTGCCCCATTTTCTGTTTTTCTGCCCAGTACTGCCACAGTACGATTCATTTATAACACAGGAAAACACAACAGAAACTAGAATTTTTTTTTTTTTATTTGATGGTACAAATATGATTTAAGTAGGTATAAATATGATTTAAAAGGCTTCATCTGTTTTTGTATTGATTTGATGCCGTATTAAATGATCTTAAAATTGTGTTCAATTCAAGATCATTTTTCTAGCATCAATCCCAACAAAGGTCTCCTCAGGGTGCTTTCTGATGTAAGGACCCTGGTGTGTTAGCAAGAATTCCCCCAACATTTAGGTGATGCCCTGTGAGCAAGCACTAGGCGACGGTGGAGAGGAAAAACTCCCGTTGAACAGGAAGAAACCTCTGGCAGAAGCAGGCTCACAGGGGCGGCCGACTGCCATGGCTGGTTGGGGGAAAGAACACGGGAGATTTGTGACTATGATTTCCACCTTCACAACTGGTGTAATCACCTCTGTCAGACTGTTGACGGTGTCACTGACTCTTATGGCAGAAATTTTTCCAGTTTGTCATATAATACGACACATGTGAATCGTTTTCTTTTAATCATTAAGGTAAGTTTTGATGAAGCACCTCTGTGTTAGCCTTTTGCTACTAGCCTGTGTTATACATTGTTACCCTAGCAACGATGTCCGTGTTTGATAATCGCTTAATGTGAGAGTGCTTATTTTGATAGAAATATTTAATACATGTGAAAGTGTAACAAGACGTTTCTAACTGACATGTGTGTTTTATATCTGCTGTAGTTTTACGATTTGAGTATATGTAGATAAGTGGCAGTTCAGCAGTTAAACTTTCATGAAGGAAAGCCCCGCTCCTCATTTAGCCACACATCACCACTTCACCGTGTTGACTATAATATCTTCTTGTGGTGTGCTGTAAGGTTGGTAGCTTTCAGTGTCCTCCTCTGTTTCAGTGTCCTCCTCTGTTCTGTGTACTCCTCAAGTGAGAGATGCTCATTTTTCCTTATTGCGCTGAGGATCTCATTTACAACCATTTCAATTGTGAGGAACTCTTCATAGGTTTTGGATTGGAGTCTCAGTGCGGTGACAATGGGTAGCAGACTAAAAGGTAGCATGCAGCAGCTGGGCTTTCTACATCTCTTCGTCACCCCTGATAAGAACCGGTTGAGGGAGGAGACATCGAGATTGATTTTCAGGTGGCTTCAGGAGAGACAGCTCCAAAGATGAAACGTTTGAAATCAGAATTCTTCGCAAGAGCTGGTCTGGGAGATCCGAACTCATTCATGACGGCCTATCGTAACGGGACGTCGAAAATCGATGATGTGGTATGTTGTTTGTCGAGATTTGTGCACAGATGGGGCCTTTTTGATTTTCCCTATGGCACAACTTGTGGCATCGAAACCGATGTCAGAATGCGGACGGTTGCCGGGCTACTCTTGACGGCAGAAAAGGTTCTAGAATTCCGACCACTTTGAAATGACCGTTGTGAGAGATAGAGCATGAGGCGCATGGAAATTTGCTCAGCTAATGAGTCAAATGTTGTGCGATTCCTGGTCTGCTGGGATCACACAAGAGGTGGTTCATCTCTGGGAGGGGGGCAGAAGGCTGGACCTGCCTCGGCTCTGCCTCTGTGCAGACAATCCTGAGCGACTTCATCATGTAAGAGATGCACGTTTTCGCTTATTGGCATTGAGAGATCGGCATTTACAACGCATTTCAGGTGTGAGGGAGGGTAAACCATTCAGAGGATGTTGGTTGGAGGCTGCTCTTGCTTGATATAGTGGCATGACGGGCTTCACTGCTGGCCCTTAAAGCAGCACTGAAGGGCTTTGTCAAAAGTTTTTTTTTTCCGCGGCACTGCTGAAAAGAAACGCTGAACTTTTGGACTTCTTTCTGAGCTTGAGAAGACACCAAGATTGATTTCCGGGTGCTTGCATGAGAGGCCGACTTTAAAAGATGAATATTCTAAGTCAGAGGCAGGGCTTCCAGAGGTGGTCTGGAGGATCTGAACGCCTTCAGGACGGGGCCTTTTGCGTCACAGCCTTGTTGA
>JACBYM010000261.1:0-29950 GCA_013435755.1 Amphilophus citrinellus | reverse complement strand
GGGGGTGTGTAGATAAACATGGAGGTCTGGATGGAGCACTGAGGGGAGGAGGTGGGTTGCATGAAAGAGTCTGCAGGGAACAGTGACAGGTAAGCAGTATGCAGAATGGAGGCTGATTGTCTTAAAGAAGACAGGCAGAAAGATGATTGGAGGAGAGCGATGATGTCAGCTTTGACAGCGTGGGAAAGCAGAAGTGAGGAGAATAAACCAGCAGCCAGAAACCAGGAGAGCAGGCACAGGAGTGGATCCAGATGGTCCTCACTGATCTAAGCTTCATTATAATCAGGGTTAGCACCGCGGCACAGTGGTTTGCACTGTTACCTCACAGCAAGAAGGTCCTGTGTTTGAGTCCACTGTCTGGCTGGGCCTCTGTGTGGAGTTTGCAGGTTCCTCCACAGTCCAAAGACACGCAGTTAGGGAGCTCAGGTTAACTGGTGTGGATGGTCGTCTGTCTCTGTTGGCCCCATCCAGGGTGTAACCTGGATGTGAAGGCAGGCCCCCCACCCCCCAACACTGAACTGAAGTGAAAGAAAATTGATTGATGAATATTTAATGCACATAATCAAAATACATTTTTAACCTGGGATACAGTATCATGGAGAGTTCAGATTGTGTGAATATGTTGATGTCAGTAACAACTGTAAAATAAAAGGCTTCCAGTAAACATGGTGTTAGAGTGTGTTAACCTCTCAGGTTAACTGAGGACTCTGAACTGTTTAAGGTCTGTCAGCTGTTCACCTCAAACCAACCTGAGTGTCATTTCTCTTTAGTCCTGATCTCACTGCTGAGCTGCACAACAAACCAAGGTCAGTAACCTTCTTCTGTCACAGCTTCAACCTGATAAATGCTCACTAATATGACCTGTTTGCAGTGGCGGATCTAGGATTTTTCTGAGTAAGGGGCCATCAAGGGGGCACAGTATTCATAGAGGGACCAAGTATTTGTGGTAGATGTGGTGATGTACGGACTAACAAAAATTAAAGCAATTACATTAAAGTTATGGTAAATCTTACCACCATGAGGTGTAAGAATTCAGTGAACTTATGTGCCATTACACTAAATAACAATATCAGACATTTCATACTTTACAGCATTAACTGTTGTTGCTCTCCCTAAATGATTTCTGACCTGATGAAGAGGGACTGGAGGTGTCCTGCTCCTGACCAGCCTCTGGTCTGCTGTGTCCTGCTGCTCTCTCCCTCCTCTCCACCCTGCTCATCTTCAGCTGCAGACTCACTCTTTTAATCAAAAACTGCTGAATTCCTGCCTGAGACTGACCCTTTCTTTCATATTCTTTCTATCACTGCTAAACATTATAGTTAATGTTAAAACACAAATGCAAATTACAAAGAAGTATATTAATTAGTATTACATGAATTAGTGAAATGCTAACATTCATGTCAAACACAAGTAGGGCTTCAGTTAACATTACTCTTAACTAACTTTGCTTCTTAAATTGTTTGTCAGACTTACGCTACATAACAGCTGTGAGTAAAAAGGGATTTATGACTTATCTTTACGAACAAACTCAAAATGTAGTCTGGCATCGGTTGTCGGTTAAAAAACTTTCTCCACAAGATCATTCAAATCTTTTTCTTCTGTAAGCTTTATTCACGCTGAGCATTCCTATTTGGCTCATTAGCGCTACTGGTGTTTCGGCATGGAATTGCATCCACCTATAATTTGATCCTCGCTCTCGGACAAAGGACAGATGAGTGACAGGACAGGGGCACTTCAGGGGGCCAATCAGATTTCAGATGGGGCCAAGGCCCCTGTGGCCCGGCCCCTAGAACCGCCCCTGCCTGTTTGGCTTCGTTTTTCAGAACATAAAGCATAAAACTACCATTTTCAGTCCCTGTACAACCACAGAGAGCTTGGTCCTTATAGCCTGCAGTTAGTCGGACTTCTTTCCTGTGGGTGCTGAAATTCACCAGGGCTGCCCTTTGTCACGATTCTGTTCATAATGGACAGAATTTCTAGGCGTAGCCACGGGGTGGAAGGTTTCCCCTTGGTGGCCTCAGAATCTCGTCTCTGCTCTTTGCGGATGATGCGGTCCTGTTGGCTTCATCATAGGTGATGGCCTCCACCTCGCAGTGGAACGGTTCACAGCCGAGTGTAAAGCAGCTGGCATAAAAATCAGCACCTCTAAGTCTGAGGCATGGTCCTCAGCCAGAAAAGGGTGGAGTGCCCATTCTGGCTCAGGACAAGTTGCTGCCCCAGGTGGAAGAGTTAAAGTATCTCAGGGTCTTGTTCATGATGACAGAAGAAAGATCTCTCCCTTAGAGATGGGGTAAGAAGTGCAGCCATTCAGGAGGGGCTCAAAGTAGAGCCGCTGCTCCTCCATCTCAAAAGGAGCCAATTGAGGTGGTTCAGGCATCTGTCTAGGATGCCTCTTTGTACCTCTTGGTTGAGGTGTTCTGGGCATGTCCCACCAGGAGGAGGCCCCAGGGCAGACCAGGACACTCTGTGCTTAGGCTGCTGCCCCCACAACTTAGAAGAAAGGGATGGGATTGATGGAGGGAGGGAGGGAGGGAGGGAGGGAGGGAGGGAGAATGGAACACCATTTTCACCATTTTACCAAGTGAACAGATCATCAGTGTTTCATTGTAACCCTCACAGCTCGTCTGACTGTGAGTCCCAGCAGCTCTCAGTTCTTTCTTCTTCGGGACTTTGGTGTCTCTGAGCTGTGAGGAGGACGACAGCTCTGCTGGATGGACTCTGAGGAGGAACACAAGCAAACAGCAGAGGACTCAGTGTGGAGCTGGGTGGGGAAGATGGTCTGGTTCTTCTTGTATCATCACTAGCTACGCTACCCATCAGACAGTGGAGTTTACTGGTGTGAGTCTAGAGAGGGTGCCATCAGTAACATGGTTAAGCTCACAGTCTCTGGTAAGCTGAGTGTGTGGAGTTAGTGTTGATGAAGCTGTGTGTAAATGGATGAATGCTGTAGTTTGTCTCTGTGTTGAGGTGGATCAGTGATCCTGCAGAGTCCTGTCCTCCCTGTGATGGAGGGAGATGACGTCACTCTGCTCTGTCAAACAAAGACCCCTCCCTCCAACCTCCCAGCTGCTTTCTATAAGATGGCTCCCTCATCAGGAAGCAGCCTACAGGTCACATGACCATCCAGCATGTTTCCAGGTCTGATGAAGGCCTCTACAAGTGTGACATCAGCGGTCTTGGAGAGTCTCCATCCAGCTGGATCACTGTCACAGGTGACACACTCACCTGTCTGTGTTTCTGCAGGTTTCAACATTCACAATGTGACCATAACTTAATGACTGTGTTTGCTTTATTTTAGGGATATACACCACCACACCTCCACCTAAAATCAGACCTCGACCCACCACCACACCTCCACCTACCACCACAGCTCCACCTACAACCACAGCTCCACCCACTACAACCACACCTACAACCTACATCCACATCTCCTCCCGTTCCATCTCCGTCACTCTTTCTCCATCACTCTCTCCTCCTGTTCTCTCTGTGATGCTATGTGTTGGATCAGTCTGTGTTGTGGTTCTGCTGGTGTCACTGGTTCTGCTGGTGTGTGTTCACAGGAAGCCTGAAGGTGAGACTTCCTGATCTTTCATGATGACTTTGTTAAATAGAATAAAGTTCACATTCATTCTGATCCCAGTAACACCTTTCTGCTGATCATTTCAGCAGGTCAAGAAGAAGCTGGACAGGATGACATCATCACTTACGTCGTATACATCCAAACATCAGATCATCAACAACAGCCAATCAGACGATGCAGAGGTAGTCCTGTGTTTCCTTCATGGTTTTGAGGTCGATGTTTGAAGAGTTAAATATAACTGCCCAACTTTGTGCCCAGAGGGATTCCTTAGATGGCTGCGACGTGGGTAGATCTGATTCCAGAACAGCTGGAAACATGTGACAGTTTGGATAATGAGGACATTTTTTTTACCTTTTTCCTTTTCAAATATCTCAGGGTCATGGTCCTGGGTCTGTCACCCCCTTTTTAATAGTTGAATGGACTTTGGTAGTCACTTATTGTGCCTTTATAGTCACTGGTTTGTTTTCCTGTTTACATTGTTTCCTGTGTTTGCCTTGTGCATGTGTTTCCTTTAGAATTCCTGTGGAGTCTCTTGTGTCTATTGGACTTGGTGTGGCTGTCTCCCCATGTGGTGTTTAGTTTGCATTTCTGTTTCCCTGTCTTCTCACTTCCTGTTTTATTTTGTCAGTCTTGTCTTCCGTGGCCTTTGTGTCCTGCTTTGCTTCACTTTGTCTTGTTTGTATCATTCTGTTCACCTGCTTCTACTTTTGTTTTGTAGTCCTCGAGTCTGTTGTGGTTTTCATGTTTTCCTTTGGATCAGCCTTCAAATAAACGGCTCGCTTTCTGTTTAAATCCTATTTGCCTCCACCCGTCCTGCATTTGGGTCCTTACAACCTCCACACTCCACACCAGGGGTGGGCAACTCCAGGCCTCGAGGGCCGGTGTCCTGCAGGTTTTAGATGTGTTCCTGATTAAACACACCTGAATCACATATAGAAGTCATTAGCAGGACTCTGGAGAACTTGACTGCATACTGAGGAGGTAATTCAGCCATTTGATTCAGGTGTGTTTAATCAGGAACACATCTAAAACCTGCAGAAAACCGGCCCTCGAGGCCTGGAGTTGCCCACCCCTGCTCCACATGGTTGGTGTGTGTTGTCCGTGACAGCACTGTCTGACCAGAGATAGACCCAGCAGACATGGATCTCTGTGAGTGGCAGCAAGTGGCTCTTACTGTTCTAGAGAGGACAAATGATCTGAAGCCATGGCTGCCCGAGGCCACTTCAGTATTTCTTCATTCCCAAAGAGGAAGTGAGGGCCTCAGCAATGCCGCTCACTGTCCACACAGCAGCAGCAGAGGAGCATCTAAGCCAGTACCTCATCCGTTTTTCCTCCTGGGTTGGTCGACATCAGGCCCCAGCCCGCTCCATGGTTGACTGACACCAGAGCCCTCCCTACATTCCCACCTAAGATCTTCCTTGTGCTTAACCACCCTGCACCCACACCTGCTCCTTGGTTGGAGATGGCCAAGATCCATCCAAGATTTCATTATCTAGGAGTACCAGTGTGTCCTGCAGAGTGGCCCCAGCCATCGGAGGCTGTGTCCCAACCACCATTTCAGCCTCCAGAGTCTGCAGCACCAGCGCGTCCTCATCAATCCCTGCACTGTCTTCAGCATCAGCAGCTGTTCCCTCCAAATTACTGAGACAACGTCCATCCATTCTCTTCTGCTTATCCTGTTCAGGGTCGCAGGGGAGTTGGCTCTTACCCCAGCTGACATAGGGCGAGAGGCAGGGTTCACCCTGTACAGGTTTTTTGCCCATGTCTGGAAGTGCCAGGCCTCCTCAGCCTGTTAATGGTTCAGCCAGTCCAAAGACTGAGTGTCAAGCCTCCAGCATCACCCTCTGGGTGCCCAAGTGGCCCAGGGGTCCTGCTCCACCTGAGAGGCCCAAGCTAAGGCCCAATGGTCTGACATTACCTGGGCCTGCTGGCTTACTTGTGGTTCCTAGGATACTTAAGAGTAGAATGGGAGGCAGAGCCTTCAGCTTTCAGGCCCCTCTTCAGTGGAACCAGCTCCCAGCTTGGATTCAGGAGACAGACACCCTCTCTATTTTTAAGATTAGGCTTAAAACTTTCCTTTATGATAAAGCTTATAGTTAGGGCTGGATCAGGTGACCCTGAACCATCCCTTAGTTATGCTGCTATAGGCCTAGTCTGCTGGGGGGGTTCCCATAATACACTGTTTCTTTGATTCACCTTATTTACTCTGTTTATACTCCACTCTGCATTTAATCATTAGTTATTATTAATCTCTGGCTCTCTCCCCTCCCCCCCCCCTCCCCCAGCCTGGTTCTGCTGGAGGTTTCTTCCTGTTAAAAGGGAGATGATATGATAATATGATGGGTTATGAGGACATTATGGAGCGTGTGAAGGTTGATCAAAAATGTAAAACTGTGGTTTGTTGTAACAGTAACACAATCATAATCCTGATTTGATACTAAAGTCCAAACCTGAAATATTTCACACTTTAGTTACACAGTTATTTCCTTGTTATCTGAAACCTTGAATGTAACTGTGTGTGTTTCACACGGTGTTGCTGACTGTGTGCTGGACTGTGTGGTTGTGGTCTGTGGTTAATGGTTCAGCCCTGCAGTGGTCCAGCTTCCTGTTTCAGCAGTTCATTTAGAAAGGAGGCAGGAACATGTGGGAATCATTTGGAAACATTTCTCTGAACGCTGCAGTTCATTCAGATCAATATTACTGACATTCAGAACTTCTTCCAGTGTTGTTCAGCCAGTTGGCTCATATGTTCATTACTGACTCACTGCAATGATGGAGCAATGACACATCTCAGAGTTTTGACCCAAATGTGGCTCATCTGTGTTTTCTGTGGGTATCATTTGTCCTTCAATAACATGTTACCTCAGCTGCAGGCTGTCCCTGTATGGCCCAGATGTGAGGTGTGCTGTGACTGAACCATCGATGCTAAAAGCAGCCCAGCTGTGCGTGCTGTCTGTGCACACAGAGAGGATGAAGAAGTCATTAATATGAGGTGTATATGAAGAGAGCCTGAACAGAGCAAAGATCATTAACTGTGTGCTCTCAGACATGTGAATGCATGTAAAACCACAGCAGCTACTTCCTGTTGCTGAGTCCAGTTAGTCTGAACCAGGTGAGAAGTCTCACCGCAGAGTGTTCTACTTCAGCTAATGATCGTGTTCAAGTTAGGAACATGTTTCCTTTGTGTTGTGTGCTGCAGTGTGTGAGTTTGTATCAGCAGCAGCTTTGTGGTCGTTCACAGTTGTTTCTCACAGAAACAGCTGCCGGTTATTTCTGATCACAGCGCAGGAGTTAAAATAAGACCAGAGAGCAAAGCTGCTGCAGATTATTAAAAACCATCTCTCACCCTCACTCACAGCTGCAGTGTAATACAGTCACAGTGCTGTTGCTGTACCTGCATTCACTGAACTGTTTATTCTGCAGACATGGATTCAGCTGCAGTCTATCCAGCAGTGAGATCTGAAGACCTCAGTGATGGAGCAACAACAACCATCAGAAGGAGGCTCCAGGTACAGAAACCAGCAAGCTGCTAGCCCTGCTTCCAGCCACCATGCTAAGCTAACCACATCCTGACTCAAGGTCCGAGCTCAGACTCATGAACATCAAATTTTCATGTCTCTGTCTTTATTCAGAAGCAGCTGAAGAGCTAAAATACTTGTTTGGATTGTTAAAGTGGACCTTTTGTGGTTTTATTTATTAGCTGCTGTTCTCATTACACAGTTTCAAATAATAAGGTCAGCGCATATTCAACACCAAAAGTCAAATCAAAGATCAGGCTGCTCTAAATAATCATAGACAGGAGCACACTCAATATGGTCTCAGTTACATAAGCTCCACCCACCTGTTATTCAAACCTTCTATTAGTGAGGGGCAGCCAATCAGTAAAACACTGGCTTAAAGAGGGCGGAGCTAAAAGATGAACGGAGAAAGAAAGCTGCAGAGCTGAAAACGTGCAAATAGCTCCACTTCAGTCATGAAGGTTCACAATCTGTTGTAGATTTAACCAAAGAAGATCTTACACTGTGAAAACAGAAGTTAGAGTGCATCAAACACACAAAACACACACACAAAAAGTGCAGCATTTATCTGTGAGTGTGATCATAACCCTGAGGCTACAGCAGGAGTTCCTGAAGCAGCTCGTGAAGCTTCCAGTACTGAAGGTATGTTTCTGACTGCAGCCACACCGAGCTGCACGGAGCACAGGAGGACGTCAGACACAGGAAGTGCAGGGAGAATCCAGTCAACTTCCAAAATAAAAGACCTGAATGCTTTCCTCCAGGTGTGACTTGAGCAAAACACACCTGGTTCCAGTACAGTGTGAACTGGTTCCAGTACAGTGTGAACTGGTCCCAGTACAGTGTGAACTGGTTCCAGTACAGTGTGAACTGGGACTGTGTGATGCAGAGAGGTGCAGGTTGGAGGTCTTGATTGAACTCCAAAGCTTGTAATCATGTTTCCTGTTGTTTGAACTGTGTGTGTTTGTGTTCAGACTTTAAACCAGAGCCAGACGTCGTCTACTCTTCACTGAAGTATCCACCAGTCCAACCACTGACGTCCAGCTGCTGCTCTCTGACTGCTCCCAGCACCTCACAGACCATCCACATTACAAATGTTACAGACTGCTATGACCCACATTACTGACTGGAAGTCAGATGATGATCCTGACGTGCACGGGTCCTCGGACCTTCAACCACCATTAACTATGTAAACAAGCATGGAGCCGTGGGTTTGACCTCTGAAGGACATCAAACTGAGGCCCTCACTCTTAGCTCTGCTCCGCTCAGTGAAATTACTTCAGTCTGGCTCAGAAACTGAAAGTGAAATTAAAATTGCTTTGAAGAAAGTTAGATTTTACAGGTCAGTGAACCCAGGCAGCCAGAAACCTTTTCCACTGACCTTTAACCTCTCAGCCTGGCTTTATACTAGTTTACTGGCTGTAATAATGATGTGTGTCTAAGACAGAAATGATTCTTCTGGTATCACTAAACTTATTCCATAATAACATTGTTTATTGATTTAACATTGTGTTTAATTACAATACAACAAACACGAGTCATTTACAGCAGCAGGTGAGGTCAAAGTTCACGACTCTGATCATAAACAGATGAAAGTGTTTAAACAGTGTGGTGATAAACATTGATTATTGGCCTCTATCACTTTGTTACAATAACTTGATGTCTGATTGATCGAGAGAATAAATGACATCACACAGAAACAATAACTGATTGGAAGATGATGTCAGGATGTAAAATCAATAAAGCTTCAGCGTGTTGTATGTTTGATTCATTTATGACTGATCAAACAAGCTGAACATGGATAAAAGTATAATTTAACCTCGCAGTTGAATTATATTCTATTCAGTTTTATTAATATAGCTCCAAACGATGCTTCATAAAGCCCTACAGTCCTTGGCCATAATAACAAATTCATATTATTACAGCCCTTTGTGTTTGCTGTGGCTCTTTCAAAGTGCTTGATAAATAAAGGTTGGTATTGTATGGTAGTTACTGCAGTATAATGATGCAGGACTCTGCTCTCACATTAAATCCACTGCTTCCAGCGTTCTTCAAACGTTCTTCCAACAATAAATGTTGGAACCTCTGAACTCCAGGAGCTGCTTTAAAGAGGAGGAGGAGGAGCAGCAGACCCTCGTCTCTGTTTCACTTTAATGAACTCTGCAGCGTCTCCGTGCTCGAACAGCATCAGTCCGGCGCAGAGCGGCTCGGTGAATGTGGTCTGGACTCTGTGGAGGAGGGTCCTGGTTTTGGAGACGCTGTAGAAGGACAGGATACCTGCTCTGTGATCCAGGTACACTCCCACTCTGGAGGAGCGTGGACCCGAGAGCACGGGGTGGACTTTGTTGTTGTGGAAAAACTTATAACTGCTGCTGTCACAGCTCAGTGCCCAAAACTGATCATTTAACCCAAAAACACACTGACTCAGAGGCCCTGCTCTGCTGATGTTCTTGTATGCGACAGCTACATAAACCCCCCGGCCCCTCCACTCCACCTCCCAGTAACAGCGTCCACTCAGGCTCTCCCTGCTCAGGACCTGCCAACAGGAAGTGAATCTGTGTGGATGTCGGGAATACGTCTGCTGCTGTTTCATGAACGTTGCCTTTCTGTTCTTCTCAGATAATAGCAGATGCTCGTTGGCTGTGTTTGGATCCAGTGTGAGTTCACATGAATACTTTGAGGGATCAGCTCTGGTCTTGGGCTGCGGCTGTGACAGTAGAACATCCACCTTCTTCACCAACTGTATGATCTTTGTCCATTCCTCTCCCAGGATGTCCTGCAGTCTCTCTCTGAGCTCTGACACAGCTGCTGGCACGTCCTCGAAGTACCTCAGAGGACGGATGCTGATGCTGGATGAGTGTGTCGACTCACTGAGTGCTGACAGTGAGGGGTAGCTGTGTAGAAACTGGATGTGATCCTCTGTGTGTGAGAGCTGCTTCAGCTCAGCGTCTTTCCTCTTCAGCTCAGTGATCTCCTCCTCCAGCTTCTCCTGAAGCTCTTTGACTCGACTCACTTCAGCTTCCTGCTGGGATCTGACCTGCTGCTTCACATCAGAGCTTCTTTTCTGGATCAGACGGATCAGCTCAGTGAAGATCTCCTCACTGTGCTCCACAGTTTGATCAGCAGACTGATTGATGGCCTCCACCTCCTGCTGAAGCAGCTTCACATCTTTCTCTCTGTCCTGGATTCTCTGCTGGATGTTTAGTCGACTCACCTCGAGCTCTCTCTGCCTCTCAGTCCTTTCTGCTGCCGCTGAGACTGTTTCATGGCCCTTGTGTTCATCCATTAAACAGAGGTAACAGATACTCTGCTGATCAGTGCGACAGAAAATCTTCATCACCTCATCGTGACGAGGGCAGATGTTCTCCTGGAGCTTCTTGGAGGGCTCCACCAGCTTGTGTTTCTGTAATGGAGCTGCAACATAGTGAGGTTGGAGGTGTTTCTCACAGTAAGAAACTAAACACACCAAACAGGACTTGGTGGCTTTCAGCTTCCTCCCAGTGCAGATGTCACAGGCCACATCTTCAGGTGCAGCGTAGTGGTGATCAGCTGGAGCAGCTTGGAGTCCAGTCTTCTTCAGCTGCTCCACTGACTCTGCCAGCCTGGTGTTCTTCTCCAGCACAGGGTTCGGTATGAAGGCTTTCCGGCAATGGTAGCAGCTGTGGACTTTCCTCTTCTTCTCCTCCTCTTCAGCCCAGAAGCCTTTAATACAGTTCATGCAGTAGCTGTGTCCACAGGGAATAGTGACCGGATCCTTCAGTAGATCCAAACACAGGGAACAAGAGAACTCTTTTAGATCCTGCTCATGTTCTCTCACCGCCATTTCACATTGAACAGCAGTGAACGTGTCCAAGCAGAGCGGACAGCAGGCTCTGTTTCAGACACAGTGCAGGAAAAGGCACAGTTTGAACCTTGGAACCAGCTTTTAAAACTTCATAATCTGTACTTTTATTGTATGCTTGCCCCTCATTAAAGCCATAAAGGTTGATATTTGATCATCTGGGATCACATGAGACCATAAACTGCTTCAAGAAGAGTTCTTTATCAGTTGAGGAAGAGGCGTAGCTCTAAACCACCACTACACCACCAACCCTTTCACATTTCAAACTGTTTTTTCCCCGCCCTGTGACACACCCACGGAGGAACAAACTCTGGTTATTGGTGACTGTTCTGAAAAAGTGAAGCTAGCAATGCCAGCAACCATTGATGGTTGCCTTCCAGGGGCCAGAGCAGGTGACAGAAGGAACCCTGAAACAGCTGGCTGAGGCTAAACAGAGACACCATAAAGTAATAAATCACAGTAATGACACCTGATTATGCCACATTAATATCTAATCTGTGTGTAACTTTGCCAAAGCAATGTTGGATTCTGAAGTTTCTTCTCCTCCACAATCAGACCAGTTTCCACAGGTTCTCCTTAAATTGTTGGCTGGTTCTTCACAAATTAGGGTTAATTATGGAGTTCCACAGGGTTCCATGCTTGGACCCATTCAATTTACATTATACATGCTTCCTTCAGGTAGTATTATTAAAAGGTGTGACCCCCCTCAGCTTCACTGCTGCTCACAGCCTTCACTACAAGTGTGTTAAAGTCCCCTGACTGCACAGGGCCTCCTGTTGTACTGTCTATGACTGTTTGGTGACCACAGACAGTTTCTAGAGTTTAGTCCTCCCAGCACAGACAGAAGAACTGTTCTCTCCTTGTTCCCCAACTTTTGACTGCTGTTTAATTATGTGCCCTGCAATCATATCTGTGTCTCTGTTATTGTCTAAGTGAAGGAATAATAATCATGGGGCCAAAACATGTTATAAGGACATCAAGACCTTTGACTTTTATTGGTCAGACCAAGTTGATGTGAACTCACAGAGAGTGGTAACTAGTAGGCAGTTCCCTCCTCTCACTTCTTTGTTCCTTTGCATATGTTTGCATATGCGTGATGCTGGTGTACTTATTTAGAAGTAGGATGTGAGAGTGGTGAAGGTGTGGTGTATAACCAGGCTGACACGCAGATGTGCAGCCTAGTTTGGTACAGAGGTTACTTTACCCACACACTTTTAACTTGTTCTGTTTTACATTTTTCATTTTGGAACTTTTTGCTTTTTAAACTTTTGTTTTTGTGAGGAATAAAACTTCAGGATGATCCTGCTGACAATCAGGAACCACACACTTCTCATTTTCCTCCTGATGATCAGCAGAGAGTTTGAGGCTCTCAGAGCTCCTTCATCAACAGTAAGTGTTTAAAATGACCTCTTTCAGCCTTTTAGCTGATCTGACAGAAGTCTGTGAGCTTCAGTGGATTAACAGATTGTTCATGTTAATGAAGCAGGATTAAAGCTTCACTTTACTGGTTCCTGTTACACATGAAGCTCATGGTTGTCTCTTAGGTAAGTGTACTGAGATTCTCTGATGAACCTCAGAGGAAAGTCCAAACAACCTCCCTGGTTCTCCATGAAGAACAAAGATCTGCTCTCTGTGGCTCCAACACAACTTAAAGAGAATCAAAGGAGGACAAAGTTCTCCAGAATAGCTGTGGTTTGATGGAGGCTACAGCTAAATGCTGCCTCCTCCATAGTACAATCTACATTTTTATACAGGGAAATCATTCTGAAGTGCTTTGATGATGATGCTCTTTAGTGATGATGATGATCCGAGAGGTTATGTTGGTATGGAGATCATTCAAGAACTGAACCTGTTAAACTCTCAGACCTGCTGCAGAGTCTCCGCCTTAGTGATGACGCACTTATTTGTGATCTGCCACCACGCAGCAAACAACATCACCGTCATGTGACTTCCTTAACAGACAAAGAATCGGAAGTGGAGTTTGTTTGAGCGGCTGAAAAACGAATCTTTCATCTTTATTTAATCCTTAAACTTAATCTCATACAGTCAGGTTTAAACTGAAGTTCTTAGTTACTAAAAACACCAACAAACTCGGACATTTAGAACAATCTTAGTCTTTAATCAGCAGAACTCGAGAACACGGAAATGGCCGCTGTAGCTGAGTCACTTTTGTTTGGCCATGTTGTTGGTCGGAGTCTTTGTGATTGTCTCAGCAGGTGAGGTTTACCTGATGGTTCAGATTTAATGGAGTGAAATCACTTTAATAACTGTGTCAGTGTTATCTGCTATAGCGTCAGGAGGTTACACACAGTAACAACGCTGTATACCAGGAGTATTTGGATACACAGTTCAACAGTGTGACTGACAATGTCCAATGAGAAGGCTAGTTTTTGGTTATTATCATTTATTTAGGTTCAAGGTTCTCTTTATCAATGACATTATGCTTTGTAAATAAACTACAAATATATCATACCAATAAGAGATGATAGTAATTAGTATTTATGCTACATACTCATCATCATCTCGAGCACTGAATATGCCAAACCCCATTGAAACTGCTCAAATTATTATTATTATTATTATTATTATTATGACCTAACCTACCCCTGACCACTGATACCCCAGTATGTGTTTAATGAGTACTTTTCTATGTTCTGCTTATATTCCTGTACAGTTTGATGCAAATATTTGTACTTCAATCATTTATTTTAAAGTTTTAAAGTACTCAGCAACATAACAGCATTTAATTAGAGCTTATGGCTCTAAAACTAACTTTAACTAGACTGTTACTATTAAAAGTCTAAATAATTTTTATAAAGTTGCTAATCATTAAATTATGTCTGAACTCTTCTGCAGATAATAATAAAGCTGAAACATGGAGGAAACATTTGGCATATTTTTGGGTGCATTCCTCTATGCTGATTATTTCTCATTAAATATTCTCAGTTGTTTGGCATCATTTTATATTGAGTGTCAGAGTCAATCAGTGACTACAGCTCAGCTCTAAGTCTGCTGCAGTGTGTCAAAGCTGACCTGAGCAGTGGGTAAAAGCTCTGCAGCTCCCTGACATCAGTGCTCCTTCTTTGGAGCTCATCTTATATGAAACAACAGAAACTCCAGGTTTTCTGTTCCAGCCTGATAATGACCTGCTGACCTCTCTGACTCCTCCCTCCACCTGACTCATCAAAGCTCACATCAGAGCTGTAAGTGCTTTAATAATCAATCCATCATGAATGTAATGACAGAGAGCTCAGAGACTTCTCCTCAGCTCTCACACTGAGACTCTGTGGACCTGACAGCAGTGAGCCCATCCATCCATCCAGTCTGCATGAAGCTTTGAACTTTAACCTCTCTGCTCTGTGTTTCCTCTTTCAGACCAAACCATCACAGCTGAGCCTGGACAGGACGTCACTCTGACATGTGGAACTCCAAACAACAAAAGCACTGATGTTGTAAACTGGACCAGAGCTGACCTGGGAGAAGAATATGTCCTTGTGTACAGGGATGGTCACTTTGTTCCAGATAACCAGCATCCATCCTTTAACAACAGGGTGGATCTGCAGGACAAAGAGATGAAGGATGGAGACGTGTCTTTGATCCTGAAGAACGTGACGGCTGCTGATGAGGGAACATACGAGTGTCGGGTTGCCTGGAAAGAACCCAACCAGGAGAGAGCACATCTGAGGCTCCTCAAGCACCATCTACCTGAGAGTTGTTCCTCCTCCAGGTGAGTGAGCAGAGTTCAGTGTGTCTGTGATCAGAGGTGAAGCTGCTTCCTGGTTGTTGATGTTTGTTTCTAAAGATGTTGTTGATGAGACTTTGTAGAAAGCGCTGGTCTGAGTGATGTGATCAGAGTGCAGTAGATAATGTCTGAAAGCAGTTTGAAGAGGAAATGGATTCTGTTCTGTTCTTCACTCATCACCTACCTGACAGCTGACACCTCACACCTGTTTCTACCTGCAGGTCCAGCAGGAGGAACCACAGAGGGTGGAGTCAGTAGGAGGACGTCCTGGACTGATAGCGAGTCTGTTACTTCTTGTTGCTGTTGTTGTTGGTTTTGTGATCTCTAGAAGACTCAACCACCAGCCTCCTGCTGATCTGCAGCCTGTTTAACATTCAGTGGTTTTAATGAATACAAGTAGAACCATAAAACATTTGGATTTGTGTGTCTGACCTTAAACACATTTGATGATTTTTATGTCTATCCTGTTTTTCCTTCAGTCCAAATAAATTCAAAGTCTGAGCCCACTCTGTATTAAAGATCTCAGGTGATTAGTGTACACTGATCGGTGCTTTGCTGTGAAATGATCTAGCCCACATTTGGATAGCTTGAAAGGTCAGAGTTCACAGAGTGTGTGTGAAGTCTTTGCAGTGTGACCCTCGTCCTGATGAACACAGAATGAACAGGTGCTAGCTGGGTCTCCATTTACTGCAGTTATGATAGTGACTCCATCCTCTCTAACTGTCATTGTTCTGTTTGCAGAGTTTGCAGATGCTTGTAATCACACTCTCTCTCTCCACCTCAATAATTCATTTAACATGTAAAAACACTCATTAAATATTATTTTGACCCACAGTGCTGTTGTTCTTTTTCCTGTAAAGTCTCCTGTGAGGATGGCAGCATGAAGCAGGTTTTCCCACTGCTCTCCTGTTAGACAGTAACTGCTTAGATCCATGTGGAAGAGTTTTTTATGAATGGCTGAATGCAAACATGCTGTATAATCAGAATCAGAATCGGAAATACTTTATTGATCCCAGAGGGAAATTTCTGCTGTTACAGCTGCAACCGCTTCATTTAAATGAATAAAACCAAAAGAAAAGAAAATACACTAAAGGCATAAAAATATAAAAACTAAAGAGATAATTTGGCTATATACACATCTAAATCTTGTGAGTGCAGTGGCTGTGACAGTAAATATAAGAGCTCTGAGTGCTCAGAGGAGAAAAGCTCTGTTTAAGAACCAGTCCATTTATATTTGATTGTCTTTGCAACATGGTGCTGTAATGGCAACAGCAGCAGTTAGTGTCAGTGTGTATGTGTAATGTGACCATGACCTTGTTTACACTTTGTTTTTACATATTCTTTCACCTGTTTAGTCTGTAGTGAAGAGAAACATGAAGAGTTCAATTAAAGCTGTGAACAAACCTCACAGCTGCTTCATGGACACGGAGGAAAACATCCACGGACGTTTGATTGGCCTTCACTGCCTCAGAGCTACACCAGAGTGCAGTTCACCTCTTTGCCACACGGTGGCACTGCTGGGCTTTCCTACAGCCCTCATACTGTAAACATTTACAGAGGTACACACCTGAGCACATGCAGCATTCCCGAGGACAGGGAGGGGTGTAGCCATGAACAGTGAGGTGGTGGTGGGCAGTGATGTCAGTAACACGTTACTGTAATCTGACTACTTTTTCTCGGTAACGAGTAATCTAACGCGTTACTATTTGCAGTCCAGTAATCAGATTACAGTAACTTATCCAAGTCACTGTGTGTTACTATTGTTGTCATGTTCCTCAGTACAAAGATATATTGTTGCTTTCTTCTTGCGTCTCGGGGAGTGACGTCTGACAGATGTGACAGTTAAGTCCAGTTTTCATCATGAGGACAATAACAGCACAGACACACAAACTAAACAATGGAGGGAGGAGAGAGATGTGTGTTTTCTAGCTGAAATACAGGAACTATTGTGAGTCTGTGTCAGCTAAAGATGACAACATCAAGGTTAGTTGTTCACTCTGTGCTGGTGACAAAGTGCTATCTAGCTTCAAAAACACTACGTCAAATATGAGGAAACATCTGGAGTCACGGTGCAGTCACACTTACAGAGGAGTCCCACCAGGTGGTGAAGCAGAGCTGAGGCTGATGCAGGAGCCCCCCAGCACCCAAACAACAGAAGCTGGACTTCAGTACAAAGCAGTAAGGGGGGGGGGGAGAGCTGAACAAGTTGAAAAGCTCTCTACTACAGTATGTAGTAGAGGCTGGTATTGTGCCAAAAAGTGATCGTCTGTCAAACAGCAATTTTTGGTATTTGCCAAAAAAATGATTCCCTGTATTTAAACGGCTGTAAATGACTTGTTGACCTATAATCAGTGAAGCATATATCATATATATATATATTTTTTTTTTCAGGGTAAAAACTGTCTGACATTAAAATGTCTTTTAAACAGAAATCTGTCTCAGAGCTGCAGAAATCACACCAAATATAACATCACAGATCTATAAAGATATTTGAAGTGTCCAAAAAACTCTGGATTGTTATAATTTAGGTACAATAACACAGACTCCTAAGATTGTTGAAAAACAGGTTATTTCTGCATTTTATATATAAGCCCTTCATAAATCATGCTGACTGCACTCTGTTTACCAATATAAGCAAAGACATTACACATAAAAACACACAGAACATCAGGATCACTTTATGACAGACGATCACTTTTGGCACAAGACCGACAGCTGCTGAAAGTAACTAAGTAACTTGTAATCTAACTTAGTTACTTCTAAAATTAATTAATCAGTAAGTAACTATGTTACTTTTTAAAGGAGTAATCAGTAATCAGATTACTTTTTCAAGGTAACTATAACATCACTGATGGTGGGTAAATCTGGATGGTAAATGGTGGATGGTAAATCTGTAGATTTACTTCCCGCTTATTAAGATGAAGATGGAGAAGAAACGTGTGTGTGTGTGTGTGTGCGCTTGATTCTTTGTAGTCACCTGAAACTTGTGCTATGTGATTGAACTGTCTTTATCTAATTCATTTCTGCCACAAAACGCTCGTCACCAGCAGTCTGCAGTCACTCACAGGAGGGCAAAGGTCACTGAAACACAGCAGTGGACCTCCTCCTTCTGCCTTCATGCAGAGGTTCCTACTGCACGCTTCCAGGTGTACATCATCCAGGTTCATTTAGATGATCTGCTTTATTATAACAGCATTAAAATGACTGCAACAGTTACTAAAATCTGACCGTTATCATGTAAATGAACTCCTCCTTTACTCTCCCACCTGTGTCATAAGCTCTGAAACACCTGGAGGAGCAGGTGTTCCTACCTGGACCTCCCACAGCTCCCCGCCCACTTTAACCTCCCTGGTCTCCTTCCTCCTCTTTAACCCTCTGCAGCAACATCAACACACTTCCTCCTCTGGCCTTTCACAATAAATAACTTTTTCTTAAACAACCTGACACAGACCTTTAATTTGAAGGGATTTAGTGTTCTTTGTGACCCGACCAACCACTGAGTCAAAAAAAACTTTATGGAAACCTTTTACAGGAAAAGCAGTAACACTTCCTGTCTGAATCCTTCAAAATAAAACTTTATGGAGGCACATACAGCAGAGCAGCAGCTGTGAATACTTTTGTGTTACAGTGTATTTATATAATATGTGTTTCCCAGTTTCCAAACTACACTTCCCAAACTTCCACGTCCACATGTCCACAGGTACGTTTGAAAGGAGGAACTTTCAAGTGCTGCCAAGACACACGGAGGCACCAGGTGGCGATATAACACAAACCATGATGCCAATGAAAGCCCACAAACAATAACACTGCACTCAGTCTGCCATCAGGAAGTGCAGAGAATCCTGACCCAGGAGTACCCTCAGCCTGGTCTACATGTTACCAAACCTAATAGTTGAAGATCTCTGACTGGCTGACAAACACTTCCTGCTTATGAATTATGACCTGCATCCTGTGGGCTGTGTTACAGGATGCTGTGAGTGTGTTCTCAAATGTCCTTCAACACGTTTCAGAGTCGGACATGATTCAAACCTTTGTTTTTGGAGCTCTGCTGACTCACAGCTGTCCAGAAATCTACAACAGCAACACCCACGAGGGGTGGGGGGGAATCAGCACCTCCTCTGGGGGCAAACGAGTGAGGAAAGCTGGCTCTGTGACTGGAGCCAGCCTGGGAACCAACATCTGTGTGGAACCAAGAACATCAGAACTTCTCTCTGCTGTAAAACAGAGACACAGGAAATCATTCACACCCACAGCCAGCAGGCTTTTCAGCTCTCATACAAACAGCAGATGAGCTGTCAGAGATATGAATTTCCCTCTGGATCACTAAGAGAAGAATGTCTTTATTAGTCCCACTGTGGGGAAATTCAGTGCAGCAGCAGAAAGGTAACCAGGGTGTAATAAAATAATAAAGTATAAGAGGTAAAATAAAAGATAAAGTACAAAAAGTAAAGTAGAATGACATAAATACAGAACGAGGCGTATTGTACAGTGTTAGTAATACTTGTGGGAGCAGTGCTGGTTAAACAGTCTGACTGCTGCAGGCTGGAAGGACCTGTGATGGTGCTCCTCACACATTTATGGTGCAGCAGTCTGTCACTGATGGAGCTCCTCGAGGCTGTCAGTGTCACACAGAGGGTGGGAGTCATTTGACAACATGGAGCACGTCTTTGTTTCATCCTCCTCTCCATCGCCACCTCCACAGTGTCCAGGGGGCAGCAGGACAGAGATTCTGAAGATGCAAATCAAAGAGTGTAAATCTGTCTAGAAACAAGGTCTGGGGTGAATTGGGCCCCACTTTCTCCCTCATATCTGCTCTGTGTCAGTGTGGGCAGCTGTAAATCCTTCTCCAGGAGTACACAGGATGGACACAAGGAGGTTCATTTTGACAATTGTTGTAATGAATTTTACTTACTGTCTTCTTGATGAATTAAAAATGCTCCTGGATGTTTGTGCTCTTTTAGATAGTATGAGAAGATTAATGAGACCCCCTAATGTATGCTTACAAAGTGCAGACTCAGCACAAATCTTAGACAAAGAGAGGGGAAGAGTATAAATACCACTCTGAGGAGAGGAGTAGAAAAAAGGGAGAGGATGTAGTGACAGTCTTTGTTTTTTTCAGCAACTGCTAAGGCAGAACTTCCCAGGAGGGCTTTTAACTTTCTGCTTTTGTGTTTGTATATTTCTAAGTACTAGTAACTTCTTGCAGCAGAGCTTGCTCATCACCATGGATCATTTGGACAGTTTGATTTTATTTGGACTCCTACTTAATCTCAGCACAGGCTCTCCTCGGTCAGAGGGAGTGATGAGGAAGCGGAGCATCATCAACAGGTTCTTTCTTCTTCTCTGTTACTCTGTGTGTGTAACTCAGTCCTAACTATGTTAGTGTCTGTGCTGTGTGTGTGACTAAGATGTCTAATGATCAGTCTGCACCAGAACCTGCTCAACCCTGTGATTTGTTGGTAACTATGGTTTTAATTGGGTTTTAATTTGCAGCCAAAAAGGAACATGGAGACCCCTAAAATAGATCCAACAGTATCTTCACCCTAACCCCACTAACCCTACCCTAACCCCCTCTTTGCACTGTGGGAGGAAGCCGGAGTACCCGGGGGAAACCCACACAGACTCAGGGAGAACATGCAGACTCCACACAGAGAGGCCTGATGGGGGATTGAAACCAGCAGACACCACGAAAAAAATAAAACTATAAAAGTAAAATGCAACATTTTACAAATGAGACAAGAATGAATGCAGCAGGGATTCAGAGCACAGAGCAGCAGGATAAATATTTTAGTTCCTGTCAGTGATTTTGTGGCTGAGTCGCTCTCAGAGCTGCTGTTTGCTGCACATCTGAAACTTTAACCTGGATCCATGGAAACATTAAAGCTTCCTGCTTCAGCCTGATGAAGAACACCTGGAGCTTCATGTGACTGACTGAACAGGTGTTCTTGATGTGTTCTTGATGTGTTCTAGTAGCTGCAGGTCAGCACAGTGAGACAGCCTCGTACCCTCTGCAAATTCACTGTGGTTTCCTGTGGTTTTTATGCAGTAACCATGGTTTTACCACAGTACCTCATGGTGATTACAGCTACAGCAGTACCTTGACATACGAGTTTAATTCGATCTGTGACTTAGGTCGTGACTTAATTTGATCGTATGTCAAATCAAATTTTCCCATCGAAATGAATTGAAACGTCATTAATCTGCCCCCCCCCAAAACACCACATTTTTTTATGTTTATTAATAAGAAAATGCCTTTATAAAGAAATAATGTAGAAAAAGTAACACTGTATACAGTATAACAACACAGAATGTAAAGAAATAAACTGTTTTAAGTGAAAGACAAAGATGTTGGTGGAGATGGAAGTGGAGGAGATTGGGGGGGGACGTTGCACTGGTACACTCATTGAAACCCAGTGTATGGCTCTGAATGGTAATCGCAGCAGATCTTAAAAACTCAGCTACCATCATGATTTTCATTTTGAACAAACGTTTGACTTTTATACACGATGAGAAAGAGTTTCAACAGCCCGAGTTTCACTATGGCCAAACTTTTCTGTTTCTCTTATTTTCAGTAAATCTAGGCTATGCTGCTATACAAACTATACAATAACTACAGATTAATTTCTATGTGAGGGGGTGCACTCACCTTTTTTTGTTTTGCATTTTTTTTTTTTGGCCACAGCGGCTTTTGTCCACAGAAGAGAGTGACAGGAAATGGGGGGAAGACACGCGGGCAAATTGGCGACGGGCCGGGACGCAAACCCGCGCCGCAACGCGGCGTGTGTATGTGGTCGCCGGCTTCACCACTAAGCCACCCAGGCGTCCCAAGGGTGCACTCACCTTTAAGAGCTACTGTAGCATCAGTGTGTAGAAAAAGATGTTCAGAGTTCAGTTCCTGCATGGTTTCAGTGTGATCAGAGCTGCCTGTCTCCAGAATACACTGAAATACACACAGATCTGCTCTGGAGACAACACAGGGCCAGTAAAGGTCAAACAAACACAATGAGCACAGGCTGTGCACCACAATATAACAAACCTGCTTCCAGCCAAAGGACGGGAGGAAGTTTCTGACTCCCAGCCGTCTCGTCAGTGATTGGCTGGAATATGGGTTGTTATATTTGTTTGTTATAAAAAAAAACTTCTTTTTCAGTGCTAACACTTAGATGTTAGATTCAACTCATTGTCATTGTGCACACAAGGTACACAACGAAATGATGGTTCCAGATCGCTCATCCAGAGACGAGCATCTGCGGTCATGCAGCCAGAGACCGGCGCTACTGTTAGGCAATGTGGTTTAAGTGTCTTGCCCAAGGACACAACGGAGCGTGCACCTACCCACTGCGCCACTGCCACTATCACGTTTGACTGGTACTGTACGTGTTTACAATGCTGCCATTTCCTTTACAGTTTGTAAACACTTGGGATTTATTTGTCACATTTCTTTGCAGATTAAACTCTGCAGAAATTTCCCAACACTGACAGAAAACTGCTGAGAGGAGCCGCCGAGAACAAGATTAATAATGAAAGCAAGAATTTCAAAAATATCCAGTAAGTTTAAGTGTATTTAATATTTCTTTCAACAGTGAACACACCCACACACACACACACACACACACACACACGCACACACACACACACACACACGCACACCCACGCACATGCACACACACACACACACACACACACACACACACACACACACACACACACACACACACACGCACACACACACACACACACACGCACACCCACGCACATGCACACACACGCACACGCACACACACACACACGCACACCCACGCACATGCACACACACGCACACACACACACCCACACATTCACTTTGCATGTTATATCATCGTTGTTGTTGTTGTTTTTTGGGGATTAATCTTGAATATCTGCCACTCTTCCTGTTCCTCTTTCTTACACACAGAGCTGGACCTGCCGTCCCAGGAAATGAAGACTGAATTACATTTATTCATAAAAATATAAATTACATAAAGATTTATTGATTCTCCTGCTTTTGATTACTCTTACGTGGCTTTTTCGATAGCTAGATGGACGTATGAAGCAGGATTTTTAATTACATTTGCTGTTGCATTAGAATTAGCCTATTCATTGTTTGATCTGTGCATTATTGCACTACAGTTTCATTAAACAGATTAATGGAGCTATAGATTTAATAAAGAAAACCATAGTTTATAAAAACCATGGTTATTTAACCATAGTGTTTCATAAGGTTTCATAAGGGGACGGTCCCTCAGAGAAACTGCTTTTATTTCCTCTCATTTATCTGTACTGTGTGCAGCATGTGTGCAGTTTCTCTGCAGTGTGAGGCTGACCTGCTGGGACAGAGGGCGACCTGTTCATCCAACAGACTGCTGACATTACTGAGAGCAGCCATCGTTCAGTGGTTTGAGTCTACCTCAACCTTCAACCTGTTGAAATATATTCACAGGAATTTATGCTGGAATAAAAAGCTTGTAGCTTAATAAACAGCATTTACATTAAAAGGTTCAAATTCATTGGCCATCAACGAGTTTGAACACCTCCCCCATCAGAATGGAAACATGTATGCAGAGGGATTCATTTATGGGACCATAGTGAAAACCATGGTTTCATAAGGGGACGGTCACTCAGAGAACTGGAATAAAAAAGCTTGTAGCTTTTTAAAAGGTTAAAATTCATTGGCCATCAGTGAAGTCTGATATTGATCATAGGAGATAAAACATGTATGAAAGTTTTGTGTATTGTAACCTTTGTGAAAGAACCTATCAGGGGTCAAGGGTCAAAGGACAGGAAGTGAGTCAGAGTGAGAGTTCAAAAAGAGCAACAAGGCAGAAAAAACATTAGAGGCACCACTGGCTCCTCTGTCCAGGTCAAAGCTGTTTCACCAGTCAATGTTCAGCAGATGCTTACAGCATGTCATCCACTTTGATGCACAGTCAGGATCTGTCCACAGGAGTGTGTCTGAGGTGGTGACACTCCCTCTGCCCCCCCTCACAATGGAAATATGTATGCAGAGGGATTCATTTATGGGACCATAAATTACACCTAACTGGAATGAAGCCTCGACCTCTTCGGATCTCCAGCATCCCTGTCAGTGAACATACCTCAGAGCTGTGATGCTGGAACTTGTTTTATCTTCACACGTGCACTCCTCAGACAGACCCTCCATTTTGTCTGCAAGCAGCTGACTGAGCTCAGCCTCCATTTTGTTATCTCCCATTACAGGCAGAGACTCAGACAGGCTTCATTTTAAAAACTTTCAGGAATTAAAGAACAGTTTCCGTCTGTTACATGCAGATTGTTTGTTCCCCACGACACACCGTCTTTTTGTGGCTGATCCTGACTGCATCAGCTCCTTTAATAGGTCAGCAGTTTATTTTCCTATATGCAAAAACCAAAGCATCCTGTATACTGGATAACTGTAATGACACCACTGTGGTGTTTGGACCCCAATGCAGGATTCAGACTTCTAACAGTTTTTATTGTTGGAGTCTTCTCTACTGCAGGACACTGAACAGGAGTGGCCCTCCACTCTCATTATATATTCTGTATCAGTATTTCTAAAATTAGAAACATCCTTTCTCAGAGTGGATGCTGAAAAGCTAATTCATGCATTTATTACTTCTAGGCTTGGACTATTGTAATTCATTATTATCAGGCTGTCCTAAAAGCTCCCTGAAAAGCCTTCAGCTGATCCAAAATGCTGCAGCTAGAGTACTGACAGGGACTAGAAAGAGAGAGCAGATTTCTCCCATATTGGCTTCTCTTCATTGGCTCCCTGTTAAATCTAGAATAGAATTTAAAATTCTTCTCCTCACCTACAAGGTCTTGAATAATCAGGCCCCATCTTATCTCAAGACCTCATAGTCCCGTATCACACCCCAACAGAGCACTTCTCTCTCAGACTGCTGGCTTACTTGTGGTTCCTCGGATACTTAAGAGTAGAATGGGAGGCAGAGCCTTCAGCTTTCAGGCCCCTCTTCTGTGGAACCAGCTCCCAGCTTGGATTCAGGAGACAGACAACCCTCTCTATTTTTAAGATTAGGCTTAAAACTTTCCTTTATAATAAAGCTTATAGTAGGGCTGGATCAGGTGACCCTGAACCCTCCCTTAGTTATGCTGCTATAGGCCTAGGCTGCTGGGGGGTTCACATAATGCACTGTTTCTTTTCATTCACCTTATTTACTCGGTTTATACTCCACTCTGTATTTAATCATTAGTTATTATTAATCTCTGGCTCTCCCCTCAGCAGATGACCCCCCCCTCCGTGAGCCTGGTTCTGCTGGAGGTTTCTTCCTGTTAAAGGGAGTTTTTTCCTTCCCACGTTCACCAAGTGCTGCTCATAGGGGGTCGTTTAGACTCTTTTCTCTGTATTATTGTAGGGTCCTTTACCCACAATACAAAACAAATTACTTTGTGCTGTAACAGGCGGCTTTATTAGTTGGAACATGAGCTCGGATTCAACTTGTGCTGTTGTCGGTTGTCACTACATCAGTCTGTACATTTTTTGAAATTATTTTATTCTGTAAATTTGTTCTTTTTCCCACAAATTATACTACCCAGTTGCACATCCTATTACCGTATTTTTTCCTTATGTTTTAAGTTTTTCTATAATGTACAGCCTCTTATTTTTTTATATTATTTTATTTATAGTGTGACACTACAGCATACAGCCTACACAAAGTTGAAACAATGCCTGCCTTCATGTAAACACATAGCAGGCTTCCACTATGAATTATGGGTAGAGGCGCAAAATCAGGAATACTGTGGATAGCAGCATAACTACAGCGGCTTCAGGGTCACCTGATCCAGGCAGGAGGTGAAACACTTACAACATTGTCCAAAGACTTGTTGGGTTAACTGGTGCGTCAAAGCTGGCTGCAGGTGTGAGTGTGAGAGTGAGTGTGGTCCAGCCACCTGTTCAGGGTGTACCTCACCTCATGCACATGACAGCTGAGATATGCTCCAGCAACCACGGAGAAGAAGAAGAAAATGGATGGATTGCTCACTTTTTTGTCCCATCAGCTCTAAAATGAGCAGATCTATCAGAGGAGACGAGTTTGTGGGGTCTGTCAGCTGTTTGTGTGGAGTTGTTCTTTGTGTTCACCTCAAACCAACCTGAGTGTCATTCTCTTTAGTTCTGATCTCACTGCTGAGCTGCACAACAAACCAAGGTCAGTAACCTTCTCTGTCACAGCTTCAACCTGATAAATGCTCACTAATATGACCTGTTTGGCTCCATGTTTCATTGTAACCCTCACAGCTCGTCTGACTGTGAGTCCCAGCAGCTCTCAGTTTCAGTGTTGTGCTCTCAGCCTCTCAGACATTTGAATGTGGCTCAACCACAGCAGCTACTTCCTGTTACTGAGTCCAGTTAGTCTGAACAAGGTGACATGTCTCACCGCAGTGTGTTCTGCTTCAGCTAATGATTGTGTTCAGGTTAGGAACATGTTTCCTTTGTGTTGTGTGCTGCACTGTGTGAGTTTGCCAGTTATTTCTGATCACAGCACAGGAGTTCAAATAAGACCAGAGTGAAAAGCTGCTGCAGATTAACTCATCACTCACCCTCTTCATCCTCTTCACAGCTGCAGTGTAATAAAGTACCTGCATTCATTTAACTGTTGATTCTGCACAGAGGGATTCAGCTGCAGTCTATCAGCAGTGGATCTGAAGAGGTTATTTCCTGACCTTTATTCCAAAGACAGAAACTCTTATTACACTTAGCATCAGTGGGAGGACTGAGGAGTTTTTTTCCATGAGTCGTTTTTTTCCCAGTGGACTCAGGTGAACTCTGTTTTTATGAGTCCAAACCAAATTTTCCAAAAACAACAAACAAACTGATGCCAAATGCATAACCAGAGAATTTCCATAGTCACATGCAAACCTGTGCTCTGCATATTTCTGTCTGTGTCCGTGTAAACTGAAGAAGAAGCTTTGAAAACAAAAATGTTTTGAAATAAAGCAATGAAAGAAATGCAGCTGTCTAATGGATTATTTTATATTAGTAATATTTTATATTAGTATTTTGTATTATTAAGAACAACAGAACTCACTGCTGGCAGGTGGAGAGCGAGACAGAGATCATCATCTTGTTAAAATCACACAAACACTGATATAAGAAATTCTGTTCATAGCAAACATTCAAACATCAACAACACACGTCACTGGTACAGTTATTGTTGTTATAACAGAAAAACTTTGGTCCTCTGATAGTTGTTATAACAGGTTTTGAACTGTCTCCACCTCCTCTCCTTCAGTGATGATTCTCTGCAGTCCTGGTTGTCTCACATCAGTCTGGGAAGAGCAGGACCATCACACAGGACTCTGAGACAAAATCAACTTAATGCAGGATGTATTGGTGCAGCTCACAGGGAGAGAAGATACAGAACACAACCGAGTCCTGACTTAAACTGGGAGACAACATGGAAAACATGAGACAAGGAAGCACACAGCATGAGGGAGGACGTAAGGAAGAACAGGGGAAGAGACGGACGAAGAGACACAAAGTAACAAGCAGAGACAGCTGAGGAGAACAAGTGAACCAACTCTAATGAGAAAAAGCAAAACTGGAAACACAGCACACGATACACGAGGCTGCCAAAGTCAAACAGGAAGTGACTGAACATGGAAACAGAAACGCAGGCTTAACACATTCTGTAGTAATATGTATTAAATGTACATTACAATAATAATAAACCATCACCCTTACTGGGCCCATTGTTGCTGACATGTTTGTGAAAGCACATTTTGCATTACTGTAAGTACACAACAGTTTGTCTTATCGGAAAAATTCTAATGGTTTCTGAAAGCTTCACAGCAAACATGGTTATTACGGGAGTTTCACTCAGGCTATTGCAGGAAAATGAATGTGTCTAGAATGGTAACAAATCTTGCACAGTGAAGTTATCGTGCATGAAGATTGACAGGGTAGGGTTGTCTCTAATCAAACACAGGAAACTGCTGGACCTGAAAACTGGAACATTTAAAGGGGACATATGATACAAAATCCACTTTTTTAGACCTTAAATACATTTTGTTGTGGTACTTTGAGTGTGTGGGACTGCAGGAAATTTAAATGGATTCTGTGGCTGTACGGCTATATGGTTCAGGGTCACCTGATCCAGCCCTAACTGTAAGCTTGATCAAAAAGGAAAGTTTTAAGCCTAATCTTAAAAATAGAGAGGTGTCTGTCTCCTGAATCCAAGCTGGGAGCTGGTTCCACAGAAGAGGGGCCTGAAGCTGAAGGCTCTGCCTCCCATTCTACTCTTAAGTATCCGAGGAACCACAAGTAAGCCAGCAGTCTAAGAGAGAAGTGCTCTGTTGGGGTGATATGGGACTATGAGGTCTTTGAGATAAGATGGGGCCTGATTATTCAAGACCTTGTATGAGATGGTTATGAATAATTTTTTCTCTAATGTCTAAAATGTTATTTGTAAAGAAATCCATGAAGTCACTACTAGTTAAAGTGAAAGGAATACTCGGCTCTACAGAGCTCTGACTCTTTGTCAGCCTGGCTACAGTGCTGATGAAAACAAACCTGGGGTTGTTCTTATTTTCTTCAATTAATGATGAGTAGTAAGATGTCCTAGCTTTATGGAGGGCTTTTTTATAGAGCAACAAACTCTTTTTTCCAGACTAAATGAGCATCTTCTAATTTAGTGAGACGCCATTTCCCTCTCAGCTTACGTGTTATCTGCGTTAAGCTGTGCGTTTGTGACTTATTACCACGGAGTCAGGCACTTCTGATTTGAAGCTTTCCTTTTCAGAGGAGCCACAGTATCCAAAGTCATACGCAGTGAGGATGTAAAACTATTGACGAGATAATCGACCTCACTGGGAGCAGAGTTTAGGTAGCTGCTCTGCACTGTGTTGGCACTGAAGAGCATAATAATGAAGGAATTAGATCCTTAAACTTAGTTACAGCACTTTCAGAAAGACTTCTACTGTAATAAAACTTATTCCCCACTGCTGTGTAATCCATTAAAGTAAATGTTACTAAGAAATGATCAGACAGGAGGGGGCTTTCAGGGAATACTGTTAAGTCTTCAGTTTCTATGCCATATGTCAGGACAAGATCCAGAGTATGATTAAAGTGGTGGGTGGGCTCCTTTACATTTTGAGAGAAGCCAATTGAATCTAACAATAGATTAAATGCAGTGTTGAGGCTGTCATTCTCAGCATCTACATGGATTGTTGGGAATTTTTTATCAATTTCATATAGGTATTTACTGTTACTATTTTATATCATTTATTATCCATTATATTAGTCACACACACTGGATTCATGAACACTGTATGCTCAGGTTAGTGGGGTAAACTTGAGGCCTGTTATATCTATTACTCATATGTGTTTAAGGTCGTGTGGGATTCAGGTACATCTTTGTTTTTGCATGACTTTGTAACCTCATGATGTATTTCAGGTAACTTTGTGACAGTGAGCCCCCTCTGCAGACCCACCTGTGTTTGTGTGACATAGATTAATGAGGGGATTAATTCCAGCTAAGTGGGGATGGTCAAAGAGCTGTTTTCATAGCAGAGGCTTTAATTGGAAGAAGCTCCTTCAGTATGACTCCTGTCAGAGCTGCTGTAAACCATAGAAGTGTCCTGGTGACGTATGTTTCTTTAGCCCATGTGGGATGAGAGTTGGCAGAGCCTCAAAAGGTGATTGGTTGGGGTTCAAGTTTCAGGGAGTGAGAATTAGGAGGGGTCAAAGGCACGTGGGCAGTTACCATCTTTAAGGATATAATATAATGTGCTATAATTATTTTATCTGAACCGAGCACTAAATCAGACTTTAAAAATGTCTGAGTTTGGTTTTTTATGTTGATTTTCCTCCACTCAGACAATCAAACTGCAGTCATCGCTCCTCACTGCACTCAGTTAGTCATGGTCATGTGATGTGGGTGTTATAAACCACACCTTTGCTTTAGAAGCTCAACACAGCATCAAAACATCAGTACTGACCGTCCCATCACTAGTATAGAGCTGAAAGGAGAGCTCTGCTCACACAGAGACTGTCTCAGAGTCTGAAATTTAATCTCATCAGTTTTTAAGCTCATGTTCTTCACTTTAAATACCAACAGACTCACATTTAGAACAAACTCAGTGCTGGATCCTCAGAATAAACCCTGAAATGTCTGCTGGAACTGGATCACTCTGCTGGACTTTGCTGTTTATCAACGTCATCATGTTTGTCTCTGCAGGTGAGATTTACCTGTTAGAAACCAAATTATATGAATATGATGAAAAAAGATGAAGAAATG